>LBNU01023065.1:169244-181206 GCA_014162995.1 Artemisia annua
TTGAAACGTTTTAGTCTCCCTAAAAAAATAATTTACATCAAATTTTCCCGCCACAACTTTTTTTTTGGGAAGAATAGAGTTAGGATATAGCGAGAAAGCACTTGTGTTATGTTGGTTTGTAAAGGTATAGATTAAGGACAAGTCTTAGAACTAAACCCAACGTGATTTCGATCTTGTTGTTGGGATGATTTCGATAATGTTAATAGTCCGGTTAATTCGATAAACTGAATGTTCTCGATAAACAGGTAGGGTCTCTGTACCTCCGTTGGTCTCGTAAAGGCAATTATGAGAATGTTGGCGACAATTAATCGAGATCTTTCGGTTCTATGAAGACAAAGTTGTTTTTCTTTTCGATGTTTGAAGTACCTCGCTAGGGTCACAGATTTCGAAACAAAACAATTGATCTTCGATAACTCGGTGAAGTTCGTCGTACTAGTTTCGATAACAAGCTTCGGCAGAGTTCGAGATTATACAATAACGAACCTTTCAATTAGTCGAAGTGTTTTTTTTCTTTAAAGAGAGAAAGCCTGGTGCACAAAAACACTTAGTAGTAATATCGAATAGTTCTCGATAAAAAAAGGGGTTTAAGGTTTTGATGAAAATGGGGTTTTTGTTTCGTAAAAGAGCCAACGCGTTTTTTTTGTGAAAGCAAGCCTAAAAAAGTTTTTTAATCCAGATTCTTTTCACTAGCATTAATGATGATTCTTATTTGGAAAGTTGAAACTTGAACTTTTTAACCAACCTTATAAATTTTCCGATAAATAGTACCAAGTTTGTACGGAATCTAGAAAAAACCCAAAAATTTTTGAAATTTGTTGCTTTGTTTTGGTTTCTAACACACACGTTTGTATCAATATGTGATAAAAACACAAAGAGAAGAAAGTTGGAAAATTTTGAATCTACGAGACTAGACAAAAAAAAAAAAACCCCATGTTTTGGGGGCGTAACCCAAAAAATAACAGACACCTTCTAGCGTTGATCACTTTTAGGTACCATATTAGTAACACAAGTATTTCAAATGAAAACAGAAATGGATGGGAATAGGCTTGGTGATTAAGATCAATATGGAAGATGAAAGAACAAGAGTTTCTTAAGATATTGAATTACAACAATATTAAAGAGATACATGTGTCCTATTTATAGGAGAGGGATAGGGCAACACTCCCTTCCTTCCCTATCTTCTATGTCGTGGGCTTTCAAGGCCCATTGGACACTTATTGGACTCGTCTTATAACCATACGAGTATTAAGCTAAAACGTAAATAAAAGTGATAATACTAGCAACCTATTACATTTATTGAAATGACCGAGACTTGACTGAATAGTTGAAAACTATGATCCTAACACAGATAATCCATGATAAGGGAAGCCATGCGACCCGCATCTGCAATGTTACGCCCATACACACGGATACGCTGCTCCATAATAGCAATGAGAGCGCAGAGAAGCGCCAAGCTGCGGTTCATCAAAACAGAATCCGGAAGGCCCACAAGCTCCCTAAGGAAGGCCTGTAATTGTTGTAGCAAGACCCTTTCACGAGTTATGTGGCGCCTATCGCAGCGTTGCCCATTCAAAAGGATAAACCTATACCTCTCAAAGAACAGGTAAAACTGCCTACCCCTATCTTGCGAATTAGCAGCACGAGCAAGTCTATCACTAATAGACATATTACCATTTGAAACACGATTCGCATTACCAGCATCATTTACATTAGCAACATGACTAACATTACCATCGACAACATGATTTGCATTACCAGTTTCATTAACATTGCTAATATGATTATCCATTATTGCCAAACTATTTAGAAGCAGTGATAAAAAAAAGCACATAAGCATAACCTTTTATAACCACAGCACAAAACTAGCAGATAAAAGCAATTAATTAGAGCATAACCCAATACTTATCTAAATCAGATTTGGTCATATAGGGCAGCTGACCTGATGACAAAGGAGCGAAATTTGAGCGCGTAGGCAGCCTTATCAACGCATCTGAAACACGAAGCAACCTCGATATACAAACCAAGACACACCATCGTACCCCATTGACGAAAGGATAAACCATAGCCGAAATAACGCAATTAAAGAACCCACATTCGGATGAATTATAGCGATAATCCACTACCTAAACAAATTGACTAATATAAACGATTATTACAAGCCAATATAAAGAAGGCGAGTAATAAAACGACATCTGGTATATAGTTCCACCTAAACGGAACACTGAGAAGAGAGATGAGAGACAGTCACAAGTGGAATCCAACGTAGCGCAATATTCCTTTCCGGGTCGGGGCAAACACAAAAAAGTACGGACCCCAAATAGGCAACTTTTACAAGCAAAAAAAAAAGAGAGAAAATACAAACGACCAGACAAAAATAAATATACTATTAGGAAAAAAAATTCTTACAACTTAGCTTTCATAGAATGGAAAATAAAAAAAGGAAAAAAATATTTAGGGAAACAAAACAAAAAAAATGTGCCTATTAAAAAGAAACTTAAATAAACACTTCCTAAACAATAGAACAAATACAATCTTTTTGTTCCTATTAAAAAAAATTATGAAAAAACAAAATCTGATATTACAATCCACCACAGTTTGCGAATATTAAATCACAAATTAAACAGCAATGATAATAAAATACAATTATAAAAAAAAAACACTGTAAAGTTCGAACGTGTATCCAAATAAAATGTAGAAAACCAATCCACCAATATTATGCGCAAAACATAATAAACAGTTCAGTTTCGTAAAAAAAAAAAGACATATAAACAAACACAAAAAGAGCATAAATCCACATTACAAACACGTGACAAACATATAAATTATCACAAATAACAATTAAGTCAACATAAACAAAACAAACAGGCTTTGTGTAATCCGATTTATGATAAGCTAACGACCACCCCAGACATAAAACAATAAGAAAAGAACAGCACACTATCTAAATAAACCGTCGATGCAACAACAATCACATATTGCTAAATCTACCAACAAACTGCCTACGCCGCGCAACATGCGCTGTAGACGCCTGTAAGAAAAGATGCAGATTGGCTAACTTTTCCGCCTCAAAATCACGAATAGCCTTAAAATACAAGATGGCATCAGCAAACACAACATCGTCACCACTTCTCAATTCCACCAACAACCGAGCCACAGATACACGGTTCCTACAAAACTCCAATTCACGAATAATAGCATCCAAGTAAGCCAAACGATCATCCACATACACACACTAACCATGCAAAAACAACAGCCAACCTTGCTCTTCCTGAATTTCCCTCTGAAAACCCAGATACATTACATCAGACATGTAAACCGAACCCGATGAGTAAGCCAACTCCAATAACCTAACTAAACTATCCATCCGGACAATAAGCAGTGTACCAAAGAAATATAACAAAAATAACAAAGACCAATGCCAAAAAAGCTTAAATAAAGAAAACTGAAATAATCATATAATAAAAAATTATAATATCCTTCCCAAAAAAACAGTAACCCAAAAATTTGTTCCCTAAAACAACATACAATCACTGTTAGACAAGATCAATCAGCAGCATTATCTCAAAATTTTAAATCTAAAACTTAACTTTAGATAATATAACAACAAACAAAAAATATTAGGCCTAAAAAATATTGACAAACGAATACTAAAAAAAAAAGAAAAACTTTTAAAAAAACAAACAAAAATAGAATACACCTTTACCAACTCATATCATATTAAAAAAAAATCCCGCGAAAAAAATACAACAGTAATTCAAAGTCGGAGGTCTAACATAATTTTCCTCACTTCCAAAGTATTCATTTAAAATAGAGTTAATTACATAAATCGTCCTTGTGGTTTGCTTATTTTTACGGATCTTGTCCTTGTGCTTTTTTTAAGCGGGTTTGGTCCCTGTGGTTTTTTTACTTTTACGGATCCTGTCCAAATTTCGACCCGACTCCTAACGATCGTTAAAAAGGACCTAACTTGACATTGATGAACTAACGTAAGGGCTAACCTTATAATTTGGGTTTTCCCTCTCAAAATACAAACTGCAAGGACGATTTATGTAATTTACTCTTAAAGACAAAAAATAAAAAAAAATAAAAAATAAATAAAAACTTTTTTTAGTTTTATTATAGGAATTTTTTAAAATTTTATTATTATAAAAAATTTCAATTAATAAAAAATTGGGCTTACGTACTAAACGGTTTTTTTGATACGTTTTTTGTATTTTTTATACGTTTATATGTTTTCATCAGTTTTTATATGTTTTTGTACGTTTTTATACGATTTTTCCCCCTTTTTGAACGTTATTATATGCATTATATGTTTTTATCCGTTTTATACGTATGAAAACTTATAAAACACATATAAAATCAGATAAAACCCATAAGAAAATGTAAGAAAACATCATACAAAAATGGATGAAAACGTATAAAGACGTCCAAAAACGAAAAAAAAATCGTAGAAAAACGTCCAAAAATCGTATAAAAACGTATAAAACATACAAATACATATAAAAACGAATGGAAACGTATAAAGACGTCCTTTTTATACGCTTCCATCCATTTTTATTATAAAATTAAAAAAGATTTTTTAATTTTTTTTTAAATTATTATAATTATTTTTAATAAATTATTTTTTTAAAAGAACCGTTTGTTTTTTTTAATTATTATAATGATATTAAAATTATTTTTTTTAATTTTATATTAGAATTTTTTAATAAAATTAATTTTTTTTAAAAATTAAATTACAATTATAATTTTTTTTAAATAAAATTAAAAAAAAATAACAAGTTTTTTTTTTTTTTTTTTTTTTTTTTTTTTTTTTTAGAGTAAATTACGTAAATCGTCCTTGTGGTTTGTATTTTGAGAGGGAAAACCTAAATTACAAGGTTAACCCTCACGTTAGTTTATCAATGTCAAGTTAGGTCCTTTTTAACGACCGTTAGGAGTCGGGTCGAAATTTGGACAGGATCCGTAAAAATCAAAAATCACAGGGACCAAACCCGCTTAAAAAAAAGCATAGGGACAAGATCCGTAAAAATCAGCAAACCACAAGGATGATTTATATAATTAACTCTTTAAAATAAATTGTTCATTTACTAAAAATAAATATAAAAGTTCATCATTTTAACCATTTCAATACTACTACTTATAAAGCATTTAGTTACTCCCCTCATATTTAATTTTTAAGATTTTCTAAAATAAATTTTAAGTAAATACAAGTCAAAAAACATAATTTACAAGTATGTAAATCATGAATCAAACTAAAAAAACACTATTTCTTACATACAACTAGTTTTAGATCCTCGTGCACGCACGGGGCTTTGGGTTTACTTTTTGTTAGATTAGCTTTAGGTTTAAAAATATGTCACGGGCCTTTGGTTATACTTTTAATATTGTTATGAAATATGATATGATATAAGGAACTTCATAAATATTGTGCAATAATAAATCCAAATATATTCTCCTTAACATAAAACATAATATAATTAATATAAAACATTATCCCAAACGAAAGCAAACAGTATTTTCTAGCCAAAATACTCAAGCAATTCAAAATAAAATTCAAAATAATTATGGTGTGGGAGGTGAACAATAAGAACACTCACAATGATTGCACTCTTCCACTATACTTCTAAGTAAACATGGATCCATTTCCTCAATAGGCTCAAAGTATGGATGAACATCAAAAGCAGATGCATTTGCAAAACAACCAATATCTTTTTTGTCCGCACTTTCTCCTTGATCAGATTCAATTTTTCCCCTTTTAACATCTTTCCCCGTATCTTCTCCTTTATCAGATTCATTTTTTTCACTTTTAACATCTTCCTTATCAGGATCAAAAGGCTTTAAGTTCCATATGCTTTGATAGTTTTTTTCCCACTTCGTTCGAGCCTGACAAACGAAAATTTTTGAAGATAAAACTAATGGATTTTATTTTTAAAGACATAAATACAATTATAACAAAATTCAAAACATGTATTTATACCTCTTCTTCAGATGGACTGTTGCAAGCGTTTATTAAGCAAATACATTCATCGCTTCTGCATTCACATTGACAATACCCATAATCACAATCATTGCTAGTTTCTTTTTTATATATCACTTCATCCGCATTATTTTTTTCGGTGATTCCAATAGTAACAATAGATATTGTTAAAAAGTCATTATAATGAATTAGGGTGATTACTTTTTGTGTTTATGTAGATATAACTTAAATTTAATTATAGAAAAAATATCGTGAAGATAACTATCGCTTTTTTGAGACAATATATTTCAACATATAGAAAAGATATTGTTAAGATAATTATCGTTTTTAAATTTTTTTCATTTCATATTTGTGATTGTATTTTAATAATTTTGATATATGTCACATTATAAAACACATAAAGAAACATGTTACTCTTATGTGGTATTGGCCCTTAGCCCATATATGAATAACAATAAAAAAAAATCATGTTATGCACATTTGGGCCTGCACATCTAATGTTGTTAGATAATACATAAAAAATCATATTATGGCATCCACTATGTTAGGTATTATTAATATTAAATTATTTTTGCATAGTAAACTTGAATTATTTATCTCTCATCAACAACGCTTTTTTTTTATTTAAATACCTCATACCATCTAAAATCATAAAACACACACAAATAGTTATTAGAAAAAGATATTGTAATAAAAAAAATAAGATCGCTGTACAAAATGGTGTTAACTCTGCTTTTGATTCAGCCAATTTTTGAAGATGGTCTTGTCCATCTTGATCCTCTGATTTGTATGTTAACACAATTTTTTTCTATTCAATCCGTGCTTAAATGCTGCATCCGGGAGTGTTCGCTTAGTTGTGCAGTTCCCATTCCTCAAAAATCTTGGCTGAAGACGGTTATTAGATTTTTTTGACATCCCTTGGTACCTTCCATCACATTTGGTAATATCGTGGTTTTGAAGCAAGTTTACTACCTTCCATCACATTTGGTAATATCGTGGTTTTGAAGCAAGTTTACTGGATTTAATTATTGGGCAAGGAGATGCTGCTGGTAAAAAAGATAAAGTTCAGATTTGATGATAGTGATGGATGTAAACATTCATATTATGTATGAGAAACATATTTTTGCAAGAAATAATTATCTATTGTCTATATCATGATACTATGCTTGTCAGAAACATAACATGCGTATCAGAAACATAACCGTGAATGTATCAGAAATTTATTAACTTGCATAGCAATATCAGATACGCGTATTTTATCTCATATTTCCAATTATCTTAACGTCCTCGAGAGGTGTATGTTTAGAAAGTCTGTCAAAAAAGACAAAATTGGCCCGAATGTTGCTTACTTTAAATTTCGATTGACTATCAATGTGTTGATTCTATATTCTTAGCAAAAATCTGTAATACGTTTAATTTTTTTGTTAGATTAGTTTCAGGTTTAAAAATATATACATTAATTCAAGTTTGATTTCTGTTTGATTAGTTTTTTAGTACAATTTGGTCTTCAAATACAGTAATTTTCAAGTAGACTATTAGTTATGGATATCAAAAGAACTTTTATAATAAAATGGGCAATGAGTCCAATATATTTGTTGAAGATGCCACAACAAATGAGGTCGTCGATACTTAATTAACAAATCATATATGTGCATCAGAAACATTACAAACCTATTAGAAACTTAAACTTTATTTTATCAGAAATTGTTATGGTTATTTTAATAAAGGGTAGTGATATTCTTATAGATGACGTATGTTTTGTGTTAATGAATGTTGCATGAATCTAACAATGACACTGTTTGTTTCAGTCAACACATTTTGTAGGCAGCTATTGTTTGATTTGATATGGCCGTCGGCAATAATGACTTGACTTTTATCATTACCGGGGTGTTGGTTTATACTTATCACATTTGTAGTTTTACATATTGCGTAATATTTAACATTTACGTTTACAAATTGTCAATAAAATATTACTATTAGTAATTATTACCTTTTTTGGGTATATTTTTCATTAAGTATACTATTGAGGCAACATGATCAAGATCTCTTTAAGTTTTAATGATGACAAATAAACCATCGAAACACATAAAATAACAAACGTTAGCCAAAATTCCCCGGAGCCTATATCTGCTCCTGGCGCGCTGCCCGCGCGTCAATGGCGCGGGTGACGCGCCAGGCTACTGTATGCTCTCGGGCGAATTTTGAAAGTCGGCTTTCCCCTTACCCGACAACTGTGGATCTTTCAATACAGGTATAAATATGCTATGTGCTTAATTGAGAACACTCGAAACGAGTTTTAGGATTAGAGAGATCCAACTTTTAAAGCACCCATTTATGGGAAAATGCCAACTCATGTTTTCTAACTCTCGCCTCTAGCCAAGGCTTTTCTAAACTTAGGGAGCTTATATATTTCACATAACATCATGTGAAAGCATCCATATGCTCATATCCCATGCTTACGTCTTCTCTAATTACGTAACAGGTTTACTCCCTTATTGGTCAAACTAAGTTCAAGGACTCTTTGCGTAAACGCATCCTTACCCGCATGGGTTATGCTTTACATCAAGGCAAAGCACTTAACTTGTTTGAACCAAGGTATTAGTTGAGAACGTCGAGTCGTGGAAAGTCACGAGATATGAAACTATGGATTCTCGACGTTGTGTTACTTGAACTTATAAGTAACCTATGATTTTCTCAACTTATAATCTTAATTGTCTAAACTTTATTTTCTTAATGACAATTAGATTATTTCTTAATCTTCTCTTAATCTCATTTTTACAAAAAAGACAAATATACCAAATCTCTCACAATCCTTCCCAAATATCCGTTTCCAACATTCTCTTACAATATTCCCTTACACCTTTTACACAATGTGTACCTTTGTCCCTTCACATACTCCCACACAATATTCCCTCAATCTACCAACTTCCCATACAATCCTTATACACACACTTATACACCTTGTGTACACACACTTAATTTCAAAATACATACACTATTCTCACAACCATCTCTTCTTTACACACACTAGCCAACTCATCATATCTTCACATATCCAATCCAATCCAATCCATATCTCTTACATATTCTCTTACAACATCACATCCCTTACGCAATCCAACTCATATCTTATATTCCTTACACACTCTACATCTCAACCATCCATTTCAAATAAACACATCTCAACCCTCCATATTTCCCACATGCCAAATAATTTGAAAATCAAAGGAGGCTCCCTTTGATCCTAGCCATCCAATTCAAACAAAATCATCTCAACCCTCTATCTCATTCTTTCCCCCAAGCAAAGGAATATCCTTTGGAATATGCTTTCTCAACCTAACCATTGTTCACTTCTAACCTAACCATGGTTACCTCTTAACCCAACCTTACTCACTCTTCCTTAGTGAGGAATATTCCATGGCATATTCTCTTCTATTATGCCATGTGAGGAATACCCATTCTACCCATACCAAATTACCCTTTCAACACTTCACAAAACATTTTCCAAATTGGCTATTTGAGTTGGTAAACCTTAGATTGATTAATGTTAAGGTTTAGTGTGAAGTACAATTGGGGGTTTAACAAGGATAGGTATTTATAAGATCCAACACCCAACACTTGGGAATCTTATGACAGAGTCCTGGCGCGCTTCCCACGCGTTGATGCGTGGGTGACACGCCGGCCTCGGTAAAATATTCCCAAGTTTGGGTCTTGGCCTATAAATACCCCCTTGCCTCTTGTATTCCTCACCCCTTGCCATTATTCTTTCTCTCTATATTCTTTCTCTCTAATCTCTCTAATTCTATCTTGTGTTCTTAGTTAAACACTAACATTCTTTGAAAGAACACATCTCCTTGCAAGGGAAGAATCACAAGAACTTAATCCACTCTTGTGATTGTGTCGAGGGTCTTCTTATCTATACCCTTTCTATTACAATCGAGTCTCTAGGTTAGGTTAGGGCTTGGTTGAACAAACACTTATTCATTCATTCAATTGTTTGTAAGGGAAGTCTTGTGTCTTGGTGACCAAGCCTAGATCATTGGGGATCTAGTTGGGGTTTGATACTTCCGGTGGGAAGTCTTGGTAGTGGTCTTGGTGACCCTTAGGTGAAGTCGAATCGCGAGATTCTTTTGGGTGGTTTCCGAGGGCGGAATACCGTTGGGGAGTAACTCCTTCTTTGTGAGCATCGATATTGGTGAATATCGGTGGAGTGAATTGTAACGGTTTGTAGTCCACCGAAAGGATTATACTAGTGAATAGTATCGGAGTCGCGGATTCGCAACTGGACGTACGGATGGTATAAACCCCCCATCCCGAACCAGTATATATCGTGGTGTCTTCTTACTTGCTTTATATACTTGTGTTGTGATTGTGTTTGTGGTTGTTGGAGTGTTGTACAACCACTTGGTGTTCTTATTGGCTTAAAGTTTTTAAACGTTCTAAAAGCCGAAGAAACCGTATTCACCCCCTCTACGGTTCTACAATTGGTATCAAAGAATACTCAAATTTTTGAGCGTTAAAACCTTCCCGAGAAGTCGTTTTAAGTCAAAAACTTCTTTTCCAAAAAATCTAGAATCCTAACGAAGATTTTTGGTAAAGTTGAGTATAGATCCATGGCTTAAGGGAACTATGCCGAGGGGTGTTCTATGCAAAGACCACCTTTGCTAGAAACCAAAGGGTTTTGTTTTTGGAAAACCCGCTTTGAGACCTACATTAGGTCCAAGGATCTGGACATATGGGAAGTCATTCAAAATGGCGATTTTGTCTTCATGATGTTAGATCCAGAGACTAAGTTGATGGTTGAGAAATCATTCTTGGAACTCAAAGAAGATGAGAAGAAAAAGCTTGTGAAGAATCAAGAAGCCAAGATGATGATTTACAATGCTTTGCCTCGAAGGGAATTCGAGAGAGTTCACTCTTGCAAGACCGCCAAGGAAATTTGGGATTCTCTCATCATCACTCATCAAGGTAATTCTCAAGTTAAGGATTGCAAGATCGACTTACTCATTCAACAATATGAGAAGTTTTCGATCTCGGATGAGGAAACCATTGACAATGGTTACACACGGTTCAATGCTATCATCACAAGTCTCACGGCTCTAGATCCGAGCTTCTATAACAAGAACCATGTGAGAAAATTTCTTCGAGCACTTCCGGTATAATGGCGGCCGAAGGTGACGGTGATGCGTGGTTTTGTGACCTTACAACAGGTTTTACCTCTCGAGGGATCTCAAGAGGCTTACAACCCCACCAGGCAGTGTACCTGACCGATGTAGTATAGGATAGTGGTAAGTACGGGGGATTCATCGTTCTCTTACAGGGAATAGTGTTCGTTAGGATAGAAAAGCTACTCTAATAGGTCTAAAGGTGGAAGGAAGATTCTTTTTGTATTTTTATATTTTTTAGAAAGCAATTAAAATCTCGGTTTTTGGAAGAAGGGCGGAATTAGTTGCTAGTCAACTAACCCAAGTTTACTACTTTTGCAAATTAAAATAAAATAAATATCTAAACTATTGTGGTTGTGAAAACAATATGAAGAAAATTGTGTTTACTTAGATTTAATTACTCCCTAACTATCTTTTACCGGTTAATTGATATGTGTGTTACTTGTGTGGATGAAGGGTGTATTCCTAATAACTCATGGAGTGGCATACATATCTCTCCAATTCTATGAGCTCTTATCTCGCCCTATGCCATGCACGGCACAACCCTAGGGGTTGTAAACAGTGGCTCATGCGTTAAATACTACCTTAATAGCCTAGTATGCCTTGGCTACATGTTTCCCAAGACGTTCAAGCACGTTACCATAAAGGAGGTTGGCCAGTTTTCTTATGCCTAACATTGATGGAACAATCATCCCAACAAACAACAACACACACCAATTAACCAATAATTAATAGTTAGGTTTCATTAGATCTAAGAAAACACTAGAGAATTTAGCTACACATGTTAATTAAAAGACAAGCAAAAGAGATAATCAACCAA
>LBNU01023065.1:195929-214518 GCA_014162995.1 Artemisia annua
ATGATAGTGATGGATGTAAACATTCATATTATGTATGAGAAACATATTTTTGCAAGAAATAATTATGTATTGTCTATATCATGATACTATGCTTGTCAGAAACATAACATGCTTATCAGAAACATAACCGTGAATGTATCAGAAATTTATTAACTTGCATAGCAATATCAGATACGCGTATTTTATCTCGTATTTCCAATTATCTTAACGTCCTCGAGAGGTGTATGTTTAGAAAGTCTGTCAAAAAAGACAAAATTGGCCCGAACGTTGCTTACTTTAAATTTCGATTGGCTATCAATGTGTTGATTCTATATTCTTAGCAAAAATCTGTAATACGTTTAATTTTTTTGTTAGATTAGTTTCAGGTTTTAAAATATATACATTAATTCAAGTTTGATTTCTGTTTGATTAGTTTTTTAGTACAATTTGGTCTTCAAATCCAGTAATTTTCAAGTAGACTATTAGTTATGGATATCAAAAGAACTTTTATAATAAAATGGGCAATGAGTCCAATATATTTGTTGAAGATGCCACAACAAATGAGGTCGTCGATACTTAATTAACAAATCGTATATGTGCATCAGAAACATTACAGGCCTATTAGAAACTTAAACTTTATTGTATCAGAAATTGTTATGGTTATTTTAATAAAGGGTAGTGATATTCTTACAGATGACGTATGTTTTGTGTTAATGAATGTTGCAGGAATCTAATAATGACAATGTTTGTTTCAGTCAACACATTTTCTAGGCGGCTACTGTTTGCTTTGATATGGCCGTCGGCAATAATGACTTGCCTTTATCATTACCGGGGTGTTGGTTTATACTTATCACATTTGTCGTTTTACAAATGCGTAATATTTAACATTTACGTTTACAAATTGTCAATAAAATACAACTGTTAGTAATTATTACCTTTTTGGGGTATACTTTTCATTAAGTATACGGTAAAAGTAAAAAACAAAAAACTTTGAAAAGTCAAATATGGATTTATATTTTGGGATGGAGGGAATAAAATTTGACATATACTTTGCCCAGGCTATTCGTATTTGCACAAATTCCTAAGCAAAATTATTAAATTATTTCTCATTTCTTCTCCTATTTAAACACCCTCTTGGATCTAGCCTGGAAGTAAACTATTTTCTTTAATGCAAATAAAAACAATGGAGATAAGGAAAATGTATTGTCAAAAATATAATAAAAAAATGTTTGCAAATGGTGTTAAGTATGCTTTTGATATCTTCCCCAAAGGGTACTTTTCCGTTAATTCAGGTATAATTATGTTTTTTCGTAACCTTCTAGTAATTAAATTATCAAGTATTTTTTGATTTGTTTATATTGAAGGCGTGATTGGAGCGAAATTCGATCCTTCCAACATCGAGTTACGGGAAACGTATTCCTTTACAGTTCAGATTTGATGCTACTGGAGATGGCACAATGCCTGAGTACTTTTACCACGTTTTGGAAATCAATTGGTGAGGAACATGTTTCGAAATCTGTAATGAGATTGTAAAATTGAAAGAAGTATATAAAAAGATTTACATTGATTTAATTTTTCTTAGATTAACTTTTTTAAAGTTTTTTTGTACTTTTGTACTTCAATTTAAGTTTGTTATGTACACAACTTAATTTCATAATCTTACACATATTTAGTCATTCTTTCACTCTAAACAAAATATGGTGTTTGTTTTTCTTTTTGATTGCCTTTGTGCCAACTTGAAATGTTGGAGTTGATGAATCTTTCAAGTCGATTGCTATAACATAAACACTTGAATTCTAACTCAATAAAAAAAGAACACAAAGTCTTTGGGTTTATTTTTTTAGATTGTTTTTGTTTGAAAAAATATACATATTTTTATTCATGTTAGTACGGGCTTTTGGGTTTAATTTTTGTTAGATTGGTCGTAGGTGTTTAAAGTTTAAAATTATATATCAAAAATAATACGACCTGGTTTTAGTTATCGTTGACCTCATTTATTTTTTGTAATTTATGAAAAAAAATTATAAAGTCGGTCTCGTATTGGGTCTTTATGGGCTGTAAGGTGATCGCTTGGGCCTCCACAAACGTTGTGTTTTGCTAAGTTAACTATAGTCATTTTACTTCTCTTCAACAACTAACAAATAATTTTTATTTAAATACCCTTTATCATCTGATTTTACATCGATCCACTCACTATAATTCAAATCAAAAAACACACACACACATGGTTATCTTAAAAGTATATAATAAAAAAGATAACGAGATCATTGTACAAAATGGTGTTAATTCTGCTTTTGATTTAGTCAATATTGAGTTGGCCATTTTGATTATCTGATTTGTCTGCTCCCACAGGTATTTTGTCTTCATTTTGTGCTAATATGCTTGATCGGGGGTTGTTCGCTGAGTTGTGCAGTTCCCATTCCTCAAGAAATTTGACTGAAGACATTTACAACAAAGAATCAATTTTTTATGATTTTTCCCTTTCTTCTATTTTGTTGCAGTTTTAATTACTTCAAGAGCTTGTAGAAGCCAGAGGGTCAAACTCAATATCCCAAAAAAATGATCCTACATCTCGAGAGGTTGGCATGCGTGAAAAGATCGCTTTTGTTGAGAGACTCAAGTGCATGACAGAACCCGCTGTTTATAAGAGGGGCTATGTTTTGTCGTAGAATCAGTTGTAAGAAGAAGCTAGCTGTGATTTTCTTTCCAGAAATGTAACGTGATTACCAATATAGCATATTTATCAGAAAGGTAATATATTTAACAGAAAGCTAACATGTTTATCATAAAATTTGTATTTAATGTATCAGAAATGCATCAGTTTGTATAGCAATGTCACAGGCGAAAATTTTAATATAAGAAAACGATTAGTAATGTGGCTACCAGTTTGGGACACATATTAGAAACATAATATTTTTATTATAATCGTATGTTTTAGTTCGTTAGAAACGTAAAAGTTTGCATTTAATGTATCAGAAACGTATTATAGCTAACGTATGAACGATTATGATCGTTGCTTTCCATATACTTAAAATCTCAAACATATATCAATGAAGATTAATATGTTTTTTAAAAGATTGTTTAATATGCACAATGTTATCAGAAAGTTTGTTTACGGCTAAATATTAAAAGAAAATTCTCAAACAATCAAACTAGATCACATTGTTTGATTATTTTAATAAAAATATCCATTTAATCGCTCTATACCATAATTATATTTATCACAAATGTTGCAGGAATCTAATGATGACATTTGTTTGCTTCAGACTGCACATTTTGTAGGCGGCTACTACGTTGATTTGATATGGTTGTCAGTTGCAATGACTTGACAGTCATTATTACTTGTGTGACTAACCATGGTAAAAAATTTCCAAGAGTGGATAAAATATATCACGCTCTCATTTTTGATCCGCACACTTTGATGTGCAATCTTAAAAAGCAGCATATGATAAATGTACAACTGCTTAAAGCATACTTTGGAGTGTGCAAATCAAAAATAGGAGTGTGCAAATCATTAACAAATGCCCTAATGCGGCACATTTTTTTATGTATGGGGAAAATGCTATTTTTATTTTATTTACTTTTTTTTTTAAATAATTGAATTTCATTATATACTTTGACCACGCTAGCCTCAAATAACAAAATTACTATAGTACTTTTTATTATATTGAATTGACACATATCTCTAGGTAAAATTATTAAATTCTTTCTTTGTCTATATATTAGACCAGTCCTTAATTTGGCTTCAACTACACATATTTTTCTCCTATATAAACACTCTTTTGTATCAAATCCAAAAACAAACTATTTTCGCAAATACAAACAGAAACAATGAAGAGAAGGAAAATATATCTCAAAACATGTAATCCAAAAATGGTTAAAAATGGTGTTAACTCTGCTTTTGATTATAAAGATAGGGTTGACAGAGTAAAATCCGATCCATCAGACGTCGAGTTGTAGCAAAAATATTCCTTTACAGTTCAGATTTGATAAATCTTTAATCATGAGTATTTTTGCCACGTTTTAGAAATCGATTGATGAGAAATATGTTAAGGGTTGAAAAATAAGGTTGAGGAAATGAAGAAGGTGAATGATAAGTGTTTGAGGAAGGCTAGGAGGGTTTATGAGAAGAGGGTTCGGCCGATTTTGGAAAAATCGAAGAAGTATATAAAGATATTTGGAAAGCTTCTTGGGAAAGTATCTTGAAAAACAATATAGAGAATACTTGGCAGATAATTAAAAAAAATAAATACATGTTATTTTAGTGTGCACATTTTTCTATTTTTTTGTTTTGTTTTTTTTTTTGTTTTTGGTGTTGGTAATTGCATAATTTTAAATTTCAGGTTTGATGATAACGTACAATGTAATAANACTGCTTGTAATATAAGAAAAGATTATCCCTTGGCCCTAGAGATCATAAAGCACTCTTTTTATTTTTCATCGAGTACCAACCAATAACCCAAAACATTTACAAAATGTCCACATCAAAGATCGAAATAAATACAAACAAAAAAAATCACCCTTCATTTGGACTTCTTCAGATGAATAAGATGAACATTCTCATATGAGGAAAAAAAAACTAAAACCGGTTGGCTTCATCGAAAATGATTCAAATGATGAAATTATTGAAAATTTGTGTGAAGAAATTAAGGAAGATCATAAATTCAGTATTCAGCTTTTGGAGCAATATGCTTTGGTCCAGAAAAGAATTAAGAAGAAAATGAAATAGCTGTAGGAAAACTTAATATGAATTATGTTTTTTCTCCTTTTTATTTTCTTTTTCCATCTATATGTAATATATATGATGTATATTCGTGTAACATATATCATGTTTATGTTTGTTCCAGTTTTTTTTAACTATATTTTTTTAGTTTATTCAGAAATGGTTTACACATGTTTTTTAAGATGCAAAATGTGTAGGTAGTCAATTCTCATGCATTAGATATTTTTTATAAACAACAATAAACATAAGAAACACTGAAAATATAAGCATCAGAAATTAAAAAAACTTAGACAAAATAAACCTAAAAAACACCAAATTAATCAGAAAAATTCCCATTGTCATCATATGGGTCATTATCGTTGTCACTGTTTCCGTTTACACCGCCATCCCTATCTGACACATCGTTATCAGAATCACGATCAAAACCATCATTTGATTTAACATCATCACTATCATTATCAGAAGTTGCATTGTAAAAAATAGTGGTTTCATCAACTTCATCAGTTTCATCCCACCAATTCTGAAAGACAAATTGGTCATCTTTAGCTTGATTATGGCCGGACAAACATTTCCATTGAGACCATCGTCTTTCAAACCAATAGTACTCTTTTTCCTCTATTGTTGGGTATTCAGCATGCACAATATAGAGATCAACGTTTTCACAATTATTTTCTTCTGAATAAAGCTCGGAAATCTGGCTATTATCTGATAAAGGTTTGAAAGAATACATTGTTCCGAAATGCTTAGGTTTGCTAGGGACACGATAGAAAAGAGATTCAATATCTGAGTATTGAGTCATGTTACTCTTAACGTAGTCGAGCAATTCATCTTTTGTACTTTTAAAAAGATTTATAGCAGGAACAATTTGCTTTGCACCACCCAAATAAAATCCATGTTTATTGTCAGTGACCATTTGTCCACCATGGTTAACACATATCTTAACTATACGTGATGGATATACCTCGCAAATCCTATAAAATTTAGAGTATATTAATTAGTAAACAAAATAGACATTGCCAATAATCTGATAGTTACATGTAATTTTTTTTTGAACAAATAGACATATAATTTCTTACTCTTCGTCAATGATGGGAATGTTGCTGTTGACTGATTCGTTGATAGACATTTTGAACACGTTATGTTTAAGTTTAATGTCTTGAGACAAGTATTTATAACAATGCTATGACATGGTATTGAAAACTATTTAGACCATTTTAATGCTGACTATGTGTATTGAATCGATTAATATACACGAATTAAATAATTGAATATGACAAATGAATACAAAAGACTTGGGAAACATAGTTGCAAATATTAATTCAAGTGATACATACAATAATATCTACACTTGTTTTTATACGTCCAACTTTAATACCAATCAAATTTGTGTGTGCATTCAAGACGAAGAAAAAAATGAATTATTGGATGCAAAGCAATAATTTAATAATAGTTTAAAATTCAATGAAAAATAACCTAGGCTGTAATCAGAATCTTCCAACATTGAATCATTAAAAATATTATTGCATACGAAACGAATTACAAACAATTAAAATCTTGAATTTGTTTTTTAACATCCTTTATCCGTTGTTGATACTCTATGACATGTTTCTTTCGTCGTTCAATTGCCTCTTCATTGTTTGCGATATTTGCTTCCAACTTTGCTATCATTTTTGTATACTGATCGATCAATAGCATCTCGATGGCGAATTTCCCAGAGTTGCTTATATCCCAAATTTTTTGTGACACACCATAAAATTCATATAGTTCTTTTTAGAATTCGATGAAGATTCTTTGGGTGGTGAAACACTCCTTGGGCGTTTGTTTGACGACTTCGATGACGAAGATTCCATTGAAAGTATTTTTTTAAACGAAAGTAGAAAATGATATGGATTTATAACTCCTTTTTGAGTTTGAGTTACTATTTATAGATGATGAAAAATTGTGACGATACGTTTTAAGATGGTGATATGTTGTGACGTTTGGCACATTTTTACAATATTATAAATAAAAAGTTCTTCCAAGTTGTAATCTATAATAAATATATGTAATATTTAAACAAAATAATTTTGTATATATTAACAAAAAGAAAGGAATGATATTTATTTGATTTAAATATAAAGTATATTCACATGGAAATGATAGTCAAAATTCATATCTTTTAATATACTTGCTATAATATTGGTATAAGAATAAAAAAGCTTTGAGAAATTGAAATGCAGCAGAAAAACCGCATCAAATCATAAAGAAATTACAAATTAACTTTTAAAACTATCCATCTGTTTTTGAGCTTTGATGCGTGGTTTTGCGACCTTACAACAGGTTTTACCTCTCGAGGGATCTCAAGAGGCTTACAACCCCACCAGGCAGTGTACCTGACCGATGTAGTATATGATAGTGGTAAGTACAGGGGATTGATCGTTCTCTCACAGGGAATAGTGTTCGTTAGGATAGAAAAGCTACTTTAATAGGTCTAAAGGTGGAAGGAAGATTCTTTTTGTATTTTTATATTTTTTAGAAAGAAAGTAAAATCTCGGTTTTGGAAGAAGGGCGGAATTAGTTGCTAGTCAACTAACCAAAGATTACTACTTTTGCAAATTAAAATAAAATAAATATCTAAACTATTGTGGTTGTGAAAATAATATGGAGAAAATTGTGTTTACTTAGATTTCAGTACTCCCTAACTATCTTTTACCGGTTAATTGATATGTGTGTTACTTATGTGGATGAGGGGTGTATTCCTAATAACTCATGAAGTGGCATACATATCTCTCAAATTCTATGAGCTCTTATCTCGCCCTATGCCATGCACGGCACAACCATAGGGGTTGTAAACAGTGGCTCATGCGTTAAATACTACCTTAATAGCCTAGTATGCCTTGGCTACATGTTTCCCAAGACGTTCAAGCACGTTACCATAAAGGAGGTTGGCCAGTTTTCTTGAGCCTAACATTGATGGAACAATCATCCCAACAAACAACAACACACACCAATCAACCAATAATCAATAGTTAGGTTTCATTAGATCTAACCAAACACTAGAGAATTTAGCTACACATGATAATTAAAAGACAAGCAAAAGAGATAATCAACCAACACATAGACATATTGATTGAATTAAAGTGAAGACTTATCTTTAATTAAGCATGAGGGTTCCAAGGGTTGGAAACCCTAAAAAGTACAGAAAATTCGTCTTTAGGGTTTGCCCTTAAAGTTCTCCACAAAGTTCCACCCTAATGAATGAAAATTAGAAAACTATATATAGATTTTACACTCTGACGGCGTCAGGTTATAAGGGCTGACGCCGTCAGCTCACCGCCATAGGTTTCTCGGATGGCCTAGATCCACTTCTGACGCCGTCACCTTATAAAACCTTCTGGGCCGTCACTCTTTAACTTTACTCCTGACGGCCTATATTTCCTAACACCTGACGGCGTCAGGTGTTAAATCCCAAATTTCCTCTGGCCCGTCATTTGAAAATTGGATTCCACTCTTTTGTCAAAGCTTGTTGACGGCGTCACCTTGTGACTTCTGACGCCGTCAGGTTGTAAATTCACCATCTTTTGAGACTTTGTCGTTTTCTTCACTTTTAATGCTCCAAAAACGTCCAAAAATGCATGTTTTCCATAATTCCTCTCAAAAGTACCTAAAATGACAAAAGGAACGATTTAGGGCAATATTTGATCACATTTATACGAATTAGGGCTTAAATGACCCCCTAAAAGCGTAACACTTTTCGTCTCATCAAATACCCTTACACTTGGGATTTGCTTGTCCTCAAGCAAATGAGCTTTTATTCCAATCAAAATATGAGTTATGGGTCATTTAACACGAATATAAAAGTAATTACAACAAATAGTTATTAGACCCTAATCATAACAAGCACGGAAATCATACACTAGCACCTCACAAATAGTGTTTGGATTCTCATATCTCTCAAATGTCATAAAGTTAATATCTCATAAATGGAAACGGAAAATAACACTCAATACCTGTCATAGCAAATAGATTACCATAGGCTTGGGAAAGGATCAATTACTCCTCCGCTAGGCGTAAGCACCTAAAATAAACTATCAAAGAGGGCTTTATAAAGGGTTGTAACGTAAGGTGTAGGGATATGATAACACGGTTTGGTTGGAATAAGGGGTATTTAGTGGTGGCGAGTTAATTATCATGATCAAATACATGCACTCTACATCGTTGCTTAAGCCAAGACTCGACTCAATCTTAGTCTAAAAATGAAATAACAAAAACTAAAAAGGAACATAAAAGGAAACGGGATGGTAGTCCGTATGTTTTTCTTCTTTCTTTTTCATATTTTTTTTTGTATTTTTCTTAATTTTTTCGATTTTTTTTTCATACACTCTTGCCCTACCATCCAAAATAATACATCATAGGGATTTGCATTCCCCTTACACTTGAATCTTTACATAACTTTACAATCACTATTCTAATGACTCGAATTAAGATAATCGAAAAACTTGGAGTACTTTTAAAATATTTAGCACGTATGGGGGTAATAATGTTATTCTTCCCCATTACTTCATTACACTAGTACTTTACCCATGAGTCCCAATCGTCCCAAAACAATATGTACAAGGATATGACTTAACTTAGCAACCATGTAATTGACTAGATAATTAACAAAGGGTTTAACAAATGTTGTCACAATAATGCACCAAAGGTGGGTGCATACAAGGTAGGCTAAGGCGATTCGGGTGTACATTTAGTGGGGCGTAACAAATTCTCACTTTGAGTAAGATGCTCAAAGGTCGAAACGAAAGGATAGGCTCGGAAGGGTGTACTAGGGGTATCGTGTACCAAAAATGGATACAACGCAAAGGGTGTGGAAAAGTTACTTGACCAATGAAGTCAATGTAATTATAACAAATATACGGGTGTAAAACAATGGGTTAATCCTAATGCCTCTTATCATGTAGTAAATCTTAACTACACGAATGTAGTCTCACTTGTGGATTTGAGATGGTCCTAACGCAAGTTCTAGAATCTAAATGCTACTGGTACTCACATCATAGCACCAAAGATGGGTGCTTTTCCTACCAATTCTAGGGGTGAACCTCACATATTTGGGGTGGAAAATTTTTTAGTGGTACGGTTTTTTGCTAGTCATACAATTTCCTATCCATGAGACGCTCATTAAGATCAAGGTTTCACTTCTAAATGTTGTAAAAAATTTTAAATTGGCGCTAAAATTGCCCTAACAAACATTTCTCTTGGTTTTATTACAAATTTACTATCAAACAAAGCAAAACATCAAGCGTAAGTATATTCTCAACGGTGCTTTCATTTACCCCCCTTACACTTAAACCGAACATTGTCCCCAATGTTCAAATAAAAGACGTAAAAGTAAATAAGATGAAAGAATGAAATCAAATACTCCCCTGAATCGTTTGTTGTGGATAGTGATGTAACATGGTTAGATCTTCTTCCAAGATAGACGAACGTTCAAAGCTTCCCTTCCAAAATAATAAACGTCTTCTTGTCCAAAATAACCTGTTAACCTGAAAAAGATAAAGGCCAACCTCGCGTAAAATCGGCGGTAAAATCTACATAATAAGATATAATGCTTGTGGAATGAATATTTTGCAGAATTCCTGGAGATTATAAGTTAAAGAATTGACAAAACTTTTTAGGTTTCCGGAAAAATACAAAACTTTCAAAAATTGCAGAAAATTATAACCTGACGCCGTCAGGTGTTAACCCTGACGCCGTCAGAAAGTTCTGACAGAATTCTCATGTTAAGTTTCCGGGAAAAATTCTGGAAAAACTAGATCTTACTTCCTGGAATTCCTGCAAAAATTCATTATGACTCGATACAAGCATTTGACTCAAACAAATACTAATATGTATGTTAATTTCATTGTTATGATTCATGTTCATTCGTTCTTTATAAACCGATTTAGATTTCCCTTACACTTAGCTTTTGCAAAATACCTTTATATGTAGTTAAGACGAAGTTAAAAACAAAATAAAGCATTTTCACAATTTAGTTTGAAGCATGAATCAATAACAAGAAATATAACTTACATACGGAAACAAATAAAATCAAATAAACACACAAAAACACACAAAACATGGGTTGCCTCCCAAGAAGCGCTTTTCTTTATTTACGAGTCTTGTAGCTAGACTCAAAGTCACCCTATCCGACATAGGTGAGTTCCGCATCGAGGATATCCTTAGGGTTGATTTTGGTTGGAAGTTTCCTATCGGTGCGTTTAGTGAAGTATGACCTCTCAAAATTCTCTCCATCCGGGTCATATAAAGTTATCTTAATGTGCCACGATCCATCTCCTTCCTTAGGTGGCTTTTTCCAATCCCATTTGTGCTTATCACCTTCGCTTTTCCACTTATTCATGGCTAGGTTGATTGGCAAAACTCCTAGGAAGTCGGTCATCTTTCTAAAAACTAGGGGATCTTCAAAGGGATCTAGTTCGGTGTCCCTAGCTAAAAGTTGTTCTACCGTTTGCGTTCGGTTTACAAATTCTTCTTCTAGGTAGAATGGGCGTTGGGGTCCTATAAAGTCTCCTTCTAACCATGGTCCGTATCTAGAAGTCTTCCTATCGGGGGGTTCCTCAATGGTGTCATAGGCATGTTTCTTAACATCATAAACCGACCAAGTTTCTCCTTCTCCTACCGCTATCTTGGATCTCTTACAATCAATCATAGCACTAGCGGTGGCTAGAAATCCTCTTCCTATCGAGGACGTGGAAATCGGCTAGCATTGTTAACTTTCCTATGTGAACTATCACGTCCGTTACTACTCCTACCGGGTATGCTACGCTTCCATCCGCTAACCCTATTATTACCTCGGTCTCTTCTAGCTTTCCTAGTTTGAGGGTGGTGTAGAGAGGTAGTGGAAGTAAGTTGAGGCTAGATCCAAGATCGGCTAGTGTGTCATAAGCTTCCGAATTACCAATCTTACATGGTAGGACAAATAGACCCGGATCATCTAACTTCTTAGGTAGTTTGTTTCGAACGAAGGCGGTCCCTTTCTCACCTAATTTGAGCTTCTTCTCATATTTTTCTAGTATGGCGTTATAGTAGGGGGCTCGTTCTAACACATCAATAACCGGACGTTCAAGGTGGAGTTCCTTGAATTCTTCGTCCAGGTCTTGTGTGGGGGGTGTTTCAACTATGTTATCGACCGATTTGGCGTTGGATGCCTTACTCTCGTGGTCTTTTTGAGGGATTTGGGTTTGTTTGAAACACGTGCTCATGGCGTTGACCGAATAGTATTGTGGGCAAGAACTAGGGGACGAAACCAAAGAAATGGAGTTAACGTTTAGTTCCGAGATCTTAACCGTGTCGCTCGGGAGGGCTCCCATTTCTCGGTCATTGAGAATCTTCAACAAAGAATCGATTTTATCGGTCATCTCGCTTTGCTTTTGTTTGAACTCGGATTCAAACTTGGATATACGAGCTTCTTGAGATGCCATAAATTTTGACATCAACCCTTCAAAGTTGTTGGTACTACCATAGTTGTTGGAAGGATTGTTGTTGAAGGTACGGTTTGAGGAACTACCGTTGGATTGAAACCGGTTATGTGGGTTGGAAGAATTGTTTTGGGGTGCGTTTTGGTTTGACTTCCACCTAAGGTTGGGGTGATTTTTCCATGAGGGGTTGTATGAATCTCCATAAGGGTTTGGCTCGGGTTTGAAAGTGTACCACTTATCTCCCGCTCCGTCCGTACGCGTGGATGCGTAGTCCGCAAAAGCTTGTTCGGGGAGTTCCATGCAATCACGAGTGTCGTGGGGACCACTACATAATTCGCACGAAGAAGTGATTTTGTTCACTTGGCTTGAAGGTTTAGGAGCTTCGTAGGATTTCATGAGAAACTTGACTTGGTCTTCAAGTTCTATGATCCTACGGTCGGAAGTGCTTGAATTATTCGAAGGCAAAGATATTGCCTTGACCGTTTTATTCAAATCACGGGGATCATTCCAACTTTCGTTGTCATATAGAGCAAGATCTTCTAGGAGATCCCATGATTGTTCCGCACTTAGATCACGTAGCTTGCCACCGGCCGCTTGGTCAATGGTTTGCCTCGTGTGGAGATTGATGTGGTCATAGAAGATTTGGACTTGGAGCCAAAGGTCTATGCCATGATGAGGGACTTTTTGGAGTAAGTCCTTGAATCGAGTCCATGCCTCGTAGAGGGTTTCGCCTTGGCGTTGTTGGAACGCCAAGATATCATTCCTTAGCTTGGTAGTTCTCCCCGGTGGGAAAAATTGAGCAAGGAAACGAGTTGTGAGATCGTCCCAAGAGGTGATGGATCCTGCGGGAAGTCGCTCAAGCCATTGACTAGCTTGGTCCCGTAGAGAGAATTGGAAGAGACGCAATCGGGTCGTCTCTCGAGTTGCAACATCAAGGTCTATGGAATCTACGATTTTGAGGAAATCCTTGAGATGTTGGTTTGGATCTTCGGAACGAAGTCCATGGAATGCGCATCCGCTTTGCACCAACCGGATGGTGTCGGATCGCAAGGGAGTGACATTGGCTCCTTGAGTGAGCTCAATGGTGTTTCGATAGCCAAGGTGGCTAGGTCGGGAATACTCTCCTAAGGTGCGGGGTCTAGGAGGTTGGTTTGGTTGTGGTGGGTGGTTTGGTTGAATTGGGTTGTTGGGATCAAGGATGTTACCACCTTCCATGATGGCGGATGGTAAAGATTACGAACAAAAACACGAAGAAAAAGATAGACTAAAGAAATCCTAGAAAAAGAAAATAAAAATCTCACTAGAAAGGAATCTAGTGAGTAGACCTAAAGAAATAAAAATTCTACCTAAACAATAACTATTCCCCGGCAGCGGCGCCAAAAACTTGATGCGTGGTTTTGTGACCTTACAACAGGTTTTACCTCTCGAGGGATCTCAAGAGGCTTACAACCCCACCAGGCAGTGTACCTGACCGATGTAGTATAGGATAGTGGTAAGTACGGGGGATTGATCGTTCTCTCACAGGGAATAGTGTTCGTTAGGATAGAAAAACTACTCTAATAGGTCTAAGGGTGGAAGGAAGATTCTTTTTGTATTTTTATGTTTTATGGAAAGCAAGTAAAATCTCGGTTTTGGAAGAAGGGCGGAATTAGTTGCTAGTCAACTAACCCAAGTTTACTACTTATGCAAATTAAAATAAAATAAATATCTAAACTATTGTGGTTGTGAAAACAATATGGAGAAAGTTGTGTTTACTTAGATTTCATTACTCCCTAACTATCTTTTACCGGTTAATTGATATGTATGTTACTTGTGTGGATGAAGGGTGTATTCCTAATAACTCATGGAGTGGCATACATATCTCTCCAATTCTATGAGCTCTTATCCCGCCCTATGCCATGCACGACACAACCATAGGGGTTGTAAACAGTGGCTCATGCGTTAAATACTACCTTAATAGCCTAGTATGCCTTGGCTACATGTTTCCCAAGACGTTCAAGCACGTTACCATAAAGGAGGTTGGCCAGTTTTCTTGAGCCTAACATTGATGGAACAATCATCCCAACAAACAACAACACATACCAATCAACCAATAATCAATAGTTAGGTTTCATTAGATCTAAGCAAACACTAGAGAATTTAGCTACACATGTTAATTAAAAGACAAGAAAAAGAGATAATCAACCAACACATAGACATATTGATTGAATTAAAGTGAAGACTTATCTTTAATTAAGCATGAGGGTTCCAAGGGTTGGAAACCCTAAAAAGTAAAGAAAATTCGTCTTTAGGGTTTGCCCTAAAAGTTCTCCACAAAGTTCCACCCTAATGAATGAAAATTAGAAAACTATATGTTGGAACGTAAAGATAACAACTTTATCACACTTAAATAAACACAATATGTAGTAAAAATGGTGACTTGATGAATATATGTATGTGTTTTCTAGAGAGAGAAAGTAGTAAGATGAAGAGAGAATTTCATATATAAAACACACACTTACACACACAAGCACTCCTTACAAATGAGAAGGTTTGTGCTTTAAATAGTTCCATCTTTGGAAGGATGGGCTTTCCATGGGCTTGGGCTTGGGCTTGGACTTGGTTACATGATTAAAGAACATAACTTAACTTATTAGCTTGCCAAGTCCATAGCCCAATATTCTTAATTATACTTATTCTAACATACGACACAAGATATTTAATTATGAGAATGACCATCACTTTTCTATAATTCTTAAATGCTAACAATCTCCCCCTAAGGGGTGGTCATTCGAATGATGCTCCACGTGATTAGGTCTTCTTTGTTCTTTGTCTTGAACTTTGTGTGTCGTTGTAGAATAGTCTTTATTCTTTGTTCTTTCATGCTTTGTGATCTTTGATAAATGACTTTTCTTTGTTCTTTGTTGTTGTGGTGGATATATCTGCCTTTTGTCACATCTTTGTCTTTGTAGGTTAGACGCCTTTCCAACATGCTCATACGTCTTTAGTCTTTGTCATACATACATTTGTTGTTCTCGTTCTTTCACTTTGATCTTTGTCACTTAAATTTGTAGATTCTTTCACATGACGTAGAATCTTTCTTTGACATCTTCTTTGCATCGATCTTTGGTGAGAACTTTCTTTGACTTTGAGATGTATGTATGAGCATGTGGAAATTAGTGTGGTGGTTGTACCTGCATAAAACAGTTAGCAATAAAATATCCGGTACTTACAGGTTTGGAATTAGAGTTCATCAACAGCATAGTGTGAAGACTCCTTCTAATCCTTACCATGGCCGTTCCTAATCGGATACCCCTGACAGGGCTTACACAGACATACAAAAGTACACCCACGATTAGGTGAGTCGCTGGAGATCACCCCACGACTGTAGACCGTTTGGAACCACCGCGAACACTAAGCGTAACCCACAAGAGATTACCGAAGTAACCTGCTGTCAGGGCTGTTTGATGTTGACCCTGGCAGGAGTTTCCGTTCAATCATTGAGAAATACATAAGTAAATTCTCTCATAAACGTTCTGGAAGATTGCTAAGATCTGCGTAGGACTCGATAGTTTACATCTGGTGTCCATTGATGTAGAATCACCAGTGTAGAGATATTATGTGTTCCTAAGAGATCTTTGATGTAATCTCGGGGCTCTAGACTCAATAAGTGCACAATTGGTTTCCTATGCGAAGGCATGGAGCAGAGGGCCTCCTTTTCAATATCAACTATCTCTAAGAGACGGGTCGATAGATTACAATGGTTTCCCGTGAGAATGAACCGTCTAGAATCTATCTCTGGATACTTATGCATGAAGTGTCCAATGAGATACTTGGTAAACCGACAAAAAGGGATTTTCTTTGTTGGTGAATTTTTCAACTGTCGGGCTTGATAAGTCACATCTTCCCAAATAATTTGAGCGAAGTCAATAGGGGCCATTTTGACAACTCCCCAGTAAAATTGCATAAGTCCCAACGATGGGTGTTCGTGTCCGATTTCTCTGCCAGTTACACAGTTGGTGAGGATGGGGTAAAGAGTAAGCCATGGTTGTGGTATATACTTTCTGTCGATTGATGATAGGATGGTGAGTTTGGTCTTTGATTCATCATACCCAAGTTCTCGTAGAAATCTGATAATCTCTGACAATGAAGGACGTGGGGTGAACTTCTTGAAGTTTCTGGAACCTTTAGCAGGTAAACCAAGAACAGAGCGTAGAATTCCGACATTAAACTGAATGTCTCTGTGATAAAGACGTACATTGTTTTGCCATCCTTACATATGTCAATAGATTTCCAGAATTGTGTCAAGTAGACCTCAGGTACGGAGCATGAACAAGTGAGTAGTTGTCGTATGTAATGATGCTGTAGAATCTCCACTATGATTTGACATGTTGGACGGCACGGGAGTTTCCCTAGATCAACTTTCAAGTTAGACTTTCCGATGTTCCTTTCATCTCCTTGAATTAACTCATGCCTAGGAGTGGTTCCTTGAGACATTTTGGTACCTGAAATGCATCAATACAACCAACGAACACAATATAGTGATGTTTATGTTAGTGAGCATTCCAATTTCCAAGTTGTCATCTTTGATNTGTCGTATGTAATGATGCTGTAGAATCTCCACTATGATTTGACATGTTGGACGGCACGGGAGTTTCCCTAGATCAACTTTCAAGTTAGACTTTCCGATGTTCCTTTCATCTCCTTGAATTAACTCATGCCTAGGAGTGGTTCCTTGAGACATTTTGGTACCTGAAATGCATCAATACAACCAACGAACACAATATAGTGATGTTTATGTTAGTGAGCATTCCAATTTCCAAGTTGTCATCTTTGATGGAATTAGTGTGACCAAAGAATAATGAGAGATTATGAAGTCAATGAGAGGCGTACCAGTGTCCACGCTAGACTTGGTAACCGCAGAATCCAAGATAGACTTGGACAGCAACGCTCACTGAGCGAGAGCTTTTCAAGGTCTGGAAGCAGAAGAGTTCATGATAGACGGGAGAGACAAATTTCCCCAAGCGAAAGCCCCTCAAGCTCAGACTCTGAGGAAAAACGGCGCAAGCACCGCAAAAGGGACGGCTCTTCCTCAATTGACTCCTCGGACAACGAGGACAAAGAGACGGGACACTGGAAGTCCAGAGGAAGACATCGCGAGGAAGAAGACGAAGATATATCTCTTCCTTGGCGTCGCCAAAAGATTGATGCATTCACACGACGCATCAGTGATTATTCGGATCATAAGAAAAGGCGCATGCCCGCCAATGTTAAAACATATGATGGAACGGGTGATCCTGATGACCACCTAAAAATTTTTGAATCCGCAGCTACTATCGAAAATTGGCCACAACCTGTGTGGTGCCATATGTTCAACTCCACATTAGTGGGGAATGCGCGAACCTGGTTTAGCAAGCTTCCACGAAGAAGCATAAACGGGTTTGAAGAGTTGTTTTTTGGAAGATCGTAGGATGGCTTTTTCTCATACATTCTTATGGGGTGATCTCACGATAACTTTGGGTGAAAATGTTTGTTTAAGGTGTGTACGGTTGTTTGTTTCTCTTATTTCAACATATATCTCCTATCCATGAATAGTCTCATTTTTAGATCTAGGTTTTCCATTCTTAATATGTGTAAAAAATTATTAAGATTGGCGCTTGCTATATAAAAATTGCCCTCTCGTAACTAAACATTTCTATTATTACAATTTAACTATCAACCTACACTTAATTACTATGGATATGAGCACATGAATTTATATTAATGTATCCTCACCGGGCTCGTTTGATCTATAGTTTCTATATAATTGTCTGGGTTGAAAATTGCGTATGAAGCTTTGACCAACGCAGGACCAAATGATGCCCATGAGTTTGGTTGTGAATTTTTTAAAAGCCTCTTCTGTGGCTAATTTGGAATGTCCACGTGCTAATAAGTGAACGTTAGTATCTGTGGGTCTATCGCCAAACTTTTGCAATTTGACCAATTTGAATGAAGTATGGCAATAGTTATGGTGTCACTCCGTCTTGCTCGCTGTACACTCAGCATAGTGGCTACGTTTGAAAAGTCTCAAGAGCATTATAGACATTTTGGAAAGAAACGGTTGGCGAAATCGTGCATGTGGTCGGAAAACTTGTGGTGCCCATCCTGGGCTTTCCCGCAAGCCTTACACACCCTCGGTGTCTTACAAGCGTGCGTACGGAAAGCCATGCCATCTTTACCCAACGATCGACAGACTTGCCGTCTAGGTGTACTATCTAAGTCCATTCATGACCCTGAAATTATTATAGAGTCCTCTACAGACACGCTTGACGTAGTATACTATTTCATCCGTTAAGCGCTCCATGTAAGCAGACTCCTTCGACTCTCCCCTTTGGGCTGTTTTAGCTCTTGCCAATATCACAGGATTTTTGGCGGCACCTTCTTTCTCTGATGAAATTTCAAGCGGATGCTTTTCGCC
>LBNU01023065.1:215287-226625 GCA_014162995.1 Artemisia annua
TGCCTGACTTAGATAGGAAATCTGTTTTAATCTCTGCCAGTTTCCCATTTAGGGATTGAACTTCTTTAGCGGTCTCCGTGGAAGGAGGTTGGATGACAGCTTCTGTCTTTTCTGGGCAGGTTTAAATCTCTCCTTTGACAAATCACTCCCACTCTTTAAAACACTCAAGAAGTGTACAAAAAAGGGAGACTTTCATTGGACCACAGAAGCGGAAGAAGCTTTTCAACAGCTTAAGCAAACCATAGCAGCGCTCCCTAAGTTAGTCGCACCCTGACCAGGGGAGGAGTTAATCATGTACTTATCCGCGACTCATGGGGCAGTAAGCGCAGTGCTACTGACAGATAGGAATTCAGTCCAAACACCAGTATACTTCGTCAGCAAAGCACTTAAGAAAACGGAGATCAACTATAGTCCAATGGAAAAATTGATCTTGGCATTAGTATTTGCAGCCAAAAGACTGCGTAGATACTTCCAAGCGCACCCCATAGTGGTGCTCACAGATCAATCTATCAAGCAAGTCATCTCCAAGCCCGACGCATCTGGGCGATTGCAGAAGTGGAGTGTATTGCTAGGCGAACATAACATCTCCTATAGACCACGCACCGCAGTCAAGGGTCAGATACTTGCGGACTTCATCATCGAAAAACCAGACACCGATGATATACCTTCAAACTCCAAGGTGGAATTACAATAACCATGGATCCTTTTCACGGACGGATCCTCATGTGTAGACGGTTCAGGCACAGGCCTTATCCTTACCAACCCAGAAGGAATGGAATTCACATATGCCCTACGCTTCAAATTCACTGCCACGAACAACGAGGCAGAATATGAAGCACTAATCGCTGGACTACGCATTGCAACACGAATGGGTGTACGCAACCTAGAAGCAAACGTAGACTCCCGATTAGTTGCCAACCAGGTGTCAGGCGAATACGAGGCTAAAGAAGACAACATGATCCAATAACTTGAAAAAACAAATTCCTTAATCCAAGGCTTTGACAGGTTTACGATCAAACAAATCCCTAGAGGGGAGAACAAGAAAGCAGACGCGCTGAGCAAGATTGCGTCTACAAGTTTTGCTCATCTGTCAAAACAGGTATTGGTGGAAATTCTAAAAGACAAATCCATCTCCGAGATGGAAATATCTACGGTGATAGAAGAAGAAGGCCCTACATGGATGACCCCTATCGTGGACTTTATCAGCAAGGGCATACTACCCCAAGAACAGAGGGAAGCTCGACGAATACGGCGCACAGCGCAACGATTCGAGCTTAGAGATGGCGTCTTATACTGGCGCTCATTTTGCAACCATGTCTTAGATGCGCTGGACCTCTTCAAGCAGATTACGTACTCCGAGAGATCCACGCTGGTTCATGCAGTATGCATTCAGGACCACGGTCTGTTGTGGCGCGAGCCCTAAGGTCAGGATACTACTGGCCCACTATGCACCGTGATGCGCGGGATTTGGTACGGAAGTGCAGCGACTGCCAAGTTCACAGACCCATCCCGCGCCGACCACAGCATGAGCTAACACCCATCACATCGCCATGGCCATTCTACAAGTGGGGTATCGACATCGCTGGACCTTTCCCTGTTGCCGCGGGAGGATTGAAATTCCTCATTGTGGCAATAGATTACTTCACCAAGTGGATTTAGGCGAAAGCAGTAGCAACAATCACAGGCAACCAAGTTATACCTACAACAAAGGAACCTCACCAAACTCAATTCCTATTTCGTTGAACCAATCCAAGATCAACTTTATCAATCATCACTTAATCAATGGCTACTCAACAAGATATTCATGCTGCCAGTGCCGAAAACCGACCTACCATGCTGTCAAAAGGTGGTTATTCACAATGGGCTAGTAGAATGATGCGCTATCTTAAGAGCAAACCAAATGGAAAACAACTTGTTAAATCCATTTTGGACGGACCCTTCAAACCACGTGAGATACTAGACCCTGGTAAGCCTAATGGAACCCCTCCAGTACCACCTTTCTACAGACTTCAGCAAGAGACTGACTACACAGTGGAAGACTGGAAACAAATTGAAGCTGATGATCAGGCGTTTCATCTTGTTGTTCTTGGTCTACCTGAACAAACTTATGCTACAGTTGATAGTGAAGACAGTGCTCATGCAGTCTGGGAACGTGTTAAAAGGTTAATGTACGGGACAGATATTGGGAAACAGGAAATGGAAACGCAATTGCTCAAGGAACTTCGCAAGTTTACTTCAATTCCTGGTGAATCAATAGAGTCGTACTATCTCAGATTCAGTAAGGTCATGAATGATTTGTCAAGGCATAACCTCACTCAGACAAACATTGCTAACAACACAATCTTTCTGAATGAGTTACAACCGGAATGGGGAAGATACGTCACTATCGTTTATCAAACAAAGAATTTGCATGAAGTAACTTATGATCAGTTGTATGACTTTTTAAAGCAGAATCAAGCAGAAGCTAATGAAGTTAGAGCCGAATTACTAGCTAAGAAACATGATCCTCTTAAACTTATTGCTCAAACACCATCACCTCTACAAGTGAACACACAACAACCATCATCATCTTCCACTCACAACTATGGGCAACAACAATACTTTCCACAACAAGAAACTACTGCTATACCACAACAACAATTCTACCCACAACAACTTCAAGTTATTCCACAACAACAACCATATCAACAATTCCAAGAACCAGAATTCACTGATAATGATGAATCCATTGCTGCTATGACTCAAGCATTTGCTCTCATGACGAAAGCACTCCAAGGACGCTACTCAACACCAACTAACAAAACAAGTACCTTTTGAGAGATACCCGAGTAGCTAGAAGGTTTAAGTGTAGTGCGTCACTGGGTCCATGACGTCTTGTCTTCAATACCGGTGTCACCTTAGTAACAACCAGTAGCATATGAGTTGAACCCGGTGTCTGCCTTAAGGTTGAACATATGGAGGGCTATTTCTTTTCACCCTTTTCATTACTTTTCTTTTTAATTCTTCAACCCCTTCTTTCTCCTTTCATTCTTTACTCCTTTTTTCAAATCATACCTAAGGACTTCTAATTCTAATCTATTGGAATTGTCCTTGGGTAGATCCCTCCGGCTCTGGCGGATCATAGGACGGTTTTTCCTAACCTTAGTTACCTTATATCACCATGACTATCCTATTGTTGCCATAAACCAAACATTTGAAAATCTTCTCAAAGTATTTACGATCATAAAGCATATTTTTGTTAACACTTTGAGAGTTTTGATTTCTTTTGAAGGACTCCCCCTTCACATGTGCTTATGCAATTTTATAAGAAATTTACACATGCGGGAGGAGTTTGCACTTTTGAATTGATCCACTTTCAGTGAACAAGACCGATTCGAGACATGTTTACATCACTAGTTAGACTAGCTTGAAATTATTACCCGGCCTGGTCAAGTCCAAAGAAAGTTTCTCGAATGGGTACATTCTACTTAGACAAATCCTTTTCGAGACACGTTTACGTCGCTAGTTAAAGAGATACATTATCATCTTTTAGGTGACAACTAGCTCTAATAACTAACTTGAAGTTATTACCCGTCGAGGATAAGTCTTTTCGATTACTAACATTTTGTTTCGTCAATTCTTGGGTCAATTCTGAGTCTAGCTCCTATGAGATTCAGCCACAATTAACAATCTTATTGATCACAATCATTATAGTCACATTTTGATCACATTAATCACGTCTTCTCCCCCTCAAAAATAGCATATCGTGATATTTTTGATATCAACTGATTAATAGAAAGAACTTTTCGAGAGATAGACGGATTTGTTTTCGCATGAAATCGGAACATTTTTTCATTTTAAGTTTATACTCCCCTTAAAGAAAGCATATTGTTTAAACATATAGTTTAAAATCAATTTTAAGGGTTTAGAGGGAGTTTCTTTGAAATTTGAGTTATGTACCGAAATGTACGCAAGTCATTTTGAAACGAGTTTTTGCTTGAAATCTTTTCGTTTGTTTATACTCGAACTTTTTGAAAAGAATTTCGGTTATGAACGTTCGAGTTCTGATCTGAAATAATCAGAAGTCATCGTGAAGAAATTTGAGAAACGACATGTTTTAGAAGACATTTAAATGAACTCCCGCTCAAGCATATGTACATATCCATGTCATTGTTGAATGACATTTCTAGAAACGTACATAATATCGATTATACGAGAGACATGTCGTGAGAAGAGTATTTTTGGATTTTTGATTTTATATTGTTTTTGGATTTTTGAAATTTTCTATTTTTGTATTTTCTTTTTGTTGGTTTTTCAAATTTTGTATTTTGTTTTTCAAAAAAATATTTACAGCGAAGCGGTTTTGAAAATATTTTTCAAGAAGATTCAAGAAGACGTTCTAACTCCTCAGGGGTTAGGCTTCACATGCCAATTCGTCGAACTAATTCGTCAAACCTTTCTTTTGGAAGGGCTTTTGTAAATAGATCGGCGAGTTGGTAATCAGTCTTAACGAAATGTAATTCAACAGTACCCTCTTCTACGTGCTCTTTGATGAAGTGGTAGCGGACTCTAATATGCTTCGTCTTAGAATGATGAACGGGATTGCACGAGATGGCTATGGCACTTTTCGAGTCACAATACATAGGTATTCTGTCGAAAGTAAAGCCATAATCTGTGAGATGTGTCCGCATCCAAAGAACTTGGGCACAACACGCAGATAGAGACACATACTCGGCTTCCGCGGTTGAAAGTGCAGTACAATCCTGTTTCTTTGACGACCAGCTTACTAGCTTTTCACCCAAAAATTTTGCTCCACCTGATGTACTCTTTGCTGTAACTTGATCATCTGCATGGTCGGCATCTGAAAATGCTGTTAGTTGAAACCCCGAATCCTTCGGATACCAAAGTCCCATGTTAATGGTTCTTCATAGGTACCGAAAGATCCATTTAACCTCTTTGAGGTGAAGTTCGGTAGGCTTTGCCTGAAACCATGCTAATAGGCAAACAGCAAATTGAATATCGGGTCGACTAGCAGTTAGGTACATGAGAGAACCGATCATGCTCCGATATTTCTTCAGATCGATGGGTTTCCCAAATAAATCAGTACCTATTTTTGGTGAAGTGACCATTGGTGTACCAACAGAATCACAATCTTCCATTCCATGTTTTTTCAAAATCTCAATTGTATATTTAGCTTGATTTATAAAAATACCACGAGGGGATTGATGTATTTGCAAACCAAGAAAGAATTTTAGTTCCGCCATCATGGACATTTCAAATTTGCTTTTCATGAGATTTTCAAAATGTTTTGAATGGTTAGGATTGGTTGATCCAAAAATGATGTCGTCCACGTAAATTTGAACGATCAAAATATCATCTTTGTATTTTTTGGTAAATAATGTGTCATCAACCGTTCCTTTTGTGAAATTGTTTTTAAGCAAGAAAGATGATAGTTCGTCATACCACGCCCTTGGAGCTTGTTTTAAACCATAGATGGCTTTCTTAAGCTTGTAGACGTAGTCTGGATGATCTTTGTCGATGAATCCCTCTGGCTGACTCACATACACTTCTTCTTTCAGAGTTCCATTCAAGAAAGCTGTCTTAATGTCCATCTGATAGACTGTGATGTTTTTGTGAGCTGCATAGGCTAAGATAATCCGGACTGCTTCCAATCTAGCTACAGGCGCGAATGATTCTTCGAAGTCTATCCCTTCTTCTTGCGGATATCCTTTAGCCACGAGACGAGCTTTGTTACGAATCCAGTCATTTCCTCATCCATTTTGTTCTTCCATAACCACTTGAGATCAAGAATACGTTTTTCAAGTGGTCGTGGGACAAGTTCCCAACTATCATGTAACTGGTATTGAAGAAATTCCTCCTGCATCGCTTCTATCCATGGGTTTTCTGCCATTGCTACCCGAATGTTCTTTGGTTCTTTGAGACTTAATGAACAAATGTAGATACACAATTCTAGATATGTGGCAAGTTGTCTCCTCGTCTGAACTGGCCTTGAAGGTTCACCAATAACTTGTTCAATTGGATGGTCTTTAGTCCATTGGAGTATAGAAGGGTACATTNATGGGTTTCCCAAATAAATCAGTACCTATTTTTGGTGAAGTGACCATTGGTGTACCAACAGAATCACAATCTTCCATTCCATGTTTTTTCAAAATCTCAATTGTATATTTAGCTTGATTTATAAAAATACCACGAGGGGATTGATGTATTTGCAAACCAAGAAAGAATTTTAGTTCCGCCATCATGGACATTTCAAATTTGCTTTTCATAAGATTTTCAAAATGTTTTGAATGGTTAGGATTGGTTGATCCAAAAATGATGTCGTCCACGTAAATTTGAACGATCAAAATATCATCTATGTATTTTTTGGTAAATAATGTGTCATCAACCGTTCCTTTTGTGAAATTGTTTTTAAGCAAGAAAGATGATAGTTCGTCATACCACGCCCTTGGAGCTTGTTTTAAACCATAGATGGCTTTCTTAAGCTTGTAGACGTAGTCTGGATGATCTTTGTCGATGAATCCCTCTAGCTGACTCACATACACTTCTTATTTCAGAGTTCCACTCAAGAAAGCTGTCTTAATGTCCATCTGATAGACTGTGATGTTTTTGTGAGCTGCATAGGCTTAGATAATCCGGACTGCTTCCAATCTAGCTACAGGCACGAATGATTCTTCGAAGTCTATCCCTTCTTCTTTCGGATATCCTTTAGCCACGAGACGAGCTTTGTTACGAATTACAGTCATTTCCTCATCCATTTTGTTCTTCCATAACCACTTGAGATCAAGAATACGTTTTTCAAGTGGTCGTGGGACAAGTTCCCAACTATCATGTAACTGGTATTGAAGAAATTCCTCCTGCATCGCTTCTATCCATGGGTTTTCTGCCATTGCTACCCGAATGTTCTTTGGTTCTTTGAGATTTAATGAACAAATGTAGATACACAATTCTAGATATGTGGCAAGTTGTCTCCTCGTCTGAACTGGCCTTGAAGGTTCACCAATAACTTGTTCAATTGGATGGTCTTTAGTCCATTGGAGTGTAGAAGGGTACATTGGGTTTAACAGATGCGTGTTAGATGGTTCTTGTAACCCTTAAGAAGATTCAGCAGAGTCTGTTGCAAATTGGTTTTCAAACACTTCTTCTTCTTCTAACGCAACATTGTTTGAATTATTTGTTGTTTCTTCTTGAAAGGTTGTGTTTTGGTTTTGCTCATCAACTCTTGGTAGAACAATTTCAATAACCGGAGTTGCTGGAGTAGATGTTGATGATGTTGAGGGAGTTGGTGCTTCAGCTTCGATTGTAGTAGATGCATCTTGTGTTGGTGGTGGTGGTGGTGGTGGTGGTTGATGATTTTGAGCGGGTGCAGCGGAATGATGTTGAGATGCATTTGTCGAAGTTCCACCATAGTATTCATCAAACATTAACTCGAAGAAATTTCCCAGTTCTTGTTCTGTAGGTTTATCGGGTGTTGTTGACTGAGCTCCATTAGGTACGAGTCCTGAACTAATGTGTCCAGAAGTCTGTATGTTTGGTGCGGGTCCTAATCTGGTTTGATTAGAAGCCATTGGGTTAAGCGCGGGTTCTAGAGCGAGTCTCTCAGAAGCCATTTGTGAAATCTCGTCAAACTTCAGATTCATCGTCTCCATTATCCTTTTTGTTCTCCTATTATACACCCTGAATGCCCTCGAGTTTTCCGAATAACCAATAAAGATTCTAATATCACCCTTAGCTTTCAACTTTCCTAGATCTTCTCTGTCGTTCGTCGGATAGCACAAAGCGCCAAACACGTGAAGATAAGAGATATCCGGTTTTCGATTGTTCACAAGCTCATATGGTGTTTTCTTGAATCTTGGATGGATTAGGGATCGGTTTTGAGTGAAACAAGCAGNATTAGGTACGAGTCCTGAACTAATGTGTCCAGAAGTCTGTATGTTTGGTGCGGGTCCTAATCTGGTTTGATTAGAAGCCATTGGGTTAAGCGCGGGTTCTAGAGCGAGTCTCTCAGAAGCCATTTGTGAAATCTCGTCAAACTTCAGATTCATCGTCTCCATTATCCTTTTTGTTCTCCTATTATACACCCTGAATGCCCTCGAGTTTTCCGAATAACCAATAAAGATTCCAATATCACCCTTAGCTTTCAACTTTCCTAGATCTTCTCTGTCGTTCGTCGGATAGCACAAAGCGCCAAACACGTGAAGATAAGAGATATGCGGTTTTCGATTGTTCACAAGCTCATATGGTGTTTTCTTGAATCTTGGATGGATTAGGGATCGGTTTTGAGTGAAACAAGCAGTGGCTACAGCATCAGCCCATAAGAATAGCGGTGCACTAGAATAAATTAGCATTGTGCGAGCAGCTTCCACAAGAGTTCTATTTCTTCTTTCAACTACCCCATTCTGCTGTGGAGTTCTAACAACTGATGATTGATGTGTGATTCCAACATCTTCAAAATACGTTCTTAACTCCTGATTGGTGAATTCTGTGCTGTTGTCTGTTCTTACAATCCTTACTGGAGCTTGAAGTAGAACTTGAATGCGCTTCAGAAAGGTGATGATGTTGCCAGGTGCTTCGTCTTTTGATCTCAAAAACTTTACCCAAGTATATCTTGAATAATCATCGACAATAACAAGAATATACCTCTTTCCATTTATGCTTTCAACTCTCATTGGGCCACATAAGTCCATGTGCAACAGATGTAACCTTGCTTCCAAACTAGGTACGGTTTTGGGTTTATATGATGCTCGTTTGCTTTTTCCTTGTTCACATGATGGACATAAGTGATCCTTGGTGTATTTGAACTTAGGAAGTCCGTTGACGATGTTGTCTTTGGCTAATTTGTTGATGGTGTCGAAATTGAGGTGAGATAATCTTCTATGCCATAACCAAGACTTTGTGTCAGATGCTCTTGTCATTAGACAAATTGGTGATGTAGAGGCCATTGTATTGATGTCGATAGCATAAAGGTTAGTGCCACGATTTCCAGTTAAGAGATCATCTCCAACCAAATTTCTAACAAAAACCTTATTTCTCCTAAAGGCGACCTCTAAATCTGCATCACAAAACTGCCCAACTGAAAACAAATTGTGTCCCAACCCTTCGACGTAGTAAACTCGAGTGATTAAGTAATTCCCAAACTGAAGATCTCCATAACCTTGAATAGCTGCTACATGATCATTACCAAAGCGTACAGTACCCATAAATTTCCAAATAAAATTGATCAGCAGCTTTAAGTTCCCGTTCATGTGCTTGGAGCAACCCGAGTCGACGAAGTTCCTAGGCGTGTAAATATTAGTGGTGTTCCTAATTGTTTTAATTAGTTTAGCCACATATCTAGATTTTGCACTAGGTCTATTTGAAGAATTCTTCTTAGCAGGCAAAACATTCACATTCTCAGAAACATAATCATCATGAACATCATTAATTAAACATTTCTTGCATATTAAGCACACAGAGTCATTACATGCATTAGAAATAGTACTTTCGAAATTACATTCAGATGAAATATGTCTCTTATTACAAAGCGATAAATTCCTAGGGTGTTCTTCTACTTCTTCCACTTTATTCTTGCTACTACTCTTAGAGACAGGCGAGACTCTATTGTTCCTTGTATTGCTCCTAGGTTGTAGTCTGCTGCTCCTAGAGGTGCTTGCTAATCCTGCAGAAGGTAAGGCACACTCATTAGAATTTATTTTGTTGTCATGTTTAGGATCCCTAGATTCTTTAGAATTATCCTTTATGCATTGTTCATTTGTCCTAGATGTTGAGGCAAACACAATAGTGGGACTAATCCTAAAAAGACCAGGGGCTATCACTTTTGGTGTTTCGACAACCGCTTTTCCTTTTTCAACACTATTTTCTTTTTCATTAATCTTGGACAAGGGTGATGGAGTGACTGGTTTTGTCAAATCCTTTTTCACATCGACTTTTGGAACAAATTGAGAAATTGACATTTTTGGTTTAACAACCGGTTTAGAAGTATTTTCTTTGTCCGAAGTCGATGGTTTTGCAAACTTAGTATCCATACCCTTTCCTTTTTGACTTTCTAACTGAGCCCTCAAAAGATCATTTTGCTCTTTCATGTTCTTAAAGGCACGCTCATACGACAATTTGTCATACTTGCATTCTTCTTTTTCCGATCAAGTTGTTTAAAATATGACACGTTTTCTTTTTCAAGTTTAATAAGAGCATTTTCATATTTTGAAACAATTGCGGAGGTCTCAGCTCGAAGTCTTTCATCATCCTCAACAGAATATGTTTGCAACACAATAGACATAATATCAGTAGACAAAACTGCTTCAAAGAGAGAGTCGTTTAACTTTTCCAAAACATTTATCTTCTCAAAAGATTCATTTGCCTTCTTTATCAGGGATTTGTGATCCTTAACAAAGTCAGTTGTTTCTTTAAAAAACGCTTGTTCAAAATGAATTACTCTAGCATTTACAGCGTTGAGTTGTAGAGAAATGTCATTTTCAAGAATCCTTTTTACTTGTAAATGAACCGTGGAATTCCAATTAATTTCATTAAGTTGCGTTTTAGATTCTAAAGTCTTTTGAAATTGTCCAATTCTGGTTTTGAGATCATCAAGATATCCTCTTGCACCACTTCTGTTAAAAGTGTTGTTTGAAGACATCTGTTCCATGTTTGAAAGAGATTTGGAAACAACTACGGGTTTAGAAACATGTTTTGAAATTCCTTGGCTTTTGGAAAGGTTTTTGGAAATCTCATACGCTTGTTTTTGTGGAACAAAAGTGATTCCAGAAAGTTTGTTCAGTTTGTTGTAATCAATTGGTTTTAAATCTGGGTTCTTTTGTTTCATTTTAGTTATGCTCTCTTCGACCAGTTCCATCGTTTCCACAGAATCACGAACAATAGGAGGATCATGTTTCTCATATATCACATTTCCATTGTATAAAACATTCTGTTCTCTCTGAGCTTTCTTGAGATTACAAGGAGTTTTGTTACCGAGAGCCATTTTGTTTTTTGTGTGGTAAATCGGATCAGTTTGATTTGTAATCATATGAATGGTTTGAGCAGAATGACCCGTTTTAACCAACAAATTTTCAAGTTTTGCAATCTGATGTTCTGACTCTATGATTTCTTCCAAAAGTTTATCTTCTTTATTTGCAAAGTCCTTTTTCAACTCATCCCGTTCTTTTTCAAGATTGGTATAAGCTGATTTTTGTTTTGAAAGTTGGTTTGTTAAATCAGAAATCTCTTGTTTTAAGGATTTAATTGTTTTCATTGAAGTGACTTCAAGAGTATCAAACTTTCGTTGCAGTTCCCTATCTTTAACAAGTAATTTCTTATAACCAATTTCAAATTCAGAATCGCGTTTTTT
>LBNU01023065.1:227281-239388 GCA_014162995.1 Artemisia annua
ATTGAAGTAAACTTGCGAAGTTCCTTAAGCAATTGTGTTTCCATTTCTTGTTTCCCAATATCTGTTCCGTACATTAACCTTTTAACACGTTCCCAGACTGCATGAGCACTTCCTTCACTATCAACAGTAGCATAAGTCTGTTCAGGTAGACCAAGAACAACGAGATGAAATGCCTGATCATCAGCTTCAATTTGTTTTCTGTCTTCCTCAGTGTAGTCAGCCTCTTCCTGAAGTTTGTAAAAAGGTGGTACTGGGGGGGTTCCATTTGGCTCACCAGGGTCTAGTATCTCACGTGGTTTGAAGGGTCCATCCAAAACGGATTTAACAAGTTGTTTTCCATTTTGTTTACTCTTAAGATAGTGCATCATACGACTAGCCCATTGTGAATAACCACCCTTTGACAACATGGGAGGACGATTCTCAGCACCGGCAACATGAATATCTTGTTGAGTTTCCATTTGATCCGATTCAAAGTAAAAAGTTGTTCAAAGGATCTTTTAAGATAACAAAAGGTTGTTGTTGAAGATTAGATGATTTTGGCGAAGTTTGAAAAGCGTATATGGTTGATTTTAGTGATTTCGTAATTTCCCTCCAAAAATTGAATTTGAAAATTTTTTCTCCCAAAATTTGAAAATCACTATGAAATGCAATTTTAAGGTTGCTAGAAAAATTTGAGTTTTAAAAATTTTGACGCCAAATTTTACCGAAAAAATTTGAATTTTGCCCTAAAAATTTGAATTTTTGGTCAAAATTTTCAACGTTATATCAAAATTTGAATCTCGCGTAAAAATTGAACGTTTAGTCTCCCCTAAAAAATAAATTTTACTCAAATTTTCCCGCCAAAAATTTGATTTTTTTTTGCTTACTCGATAAAAGTTAGGGATAGAGGTGTTGGTGTTTGAGCAATGAGTGCGAGAGGATCATGCTTTTTAGCTAGTAACTCGGCTCTAACTTCATTTGCCTCAGCCTGATTCTGCTTCAAGAAGTCGTACAATTGTTCATAAGTTACTTCATGCAAATTCTTTGTTTGATAAACGATAGTGACGTATCTTCCCCATTCCGGTTGTAACTCATTCAGAAAGACTGTGTTGTTTGCAATGTTTGTTTGAGTGAGATTATGCCTTGACAAATCATTCATGACCTTACTGAATCTGAGATAATACGACTCTATTGATTCACCGGGAATTGAAGTAAACTTGCGAAGTTCCTTAAGCAATTGTATTTCCATTTCTTGTTTCCCAATATATGTTCCGTACATTAACCTTTTAACACGTTCCCAGACTGCGTGAGCACTTCCTTCACTATCAACGGTAGCATAAGTCTGTTCAGGTAGACCAAGAACAACGAGATGAAATGCCTGATCATCAGCTTCAATTTGTTTTCTGTCTTCCTCAGTGTAGTCAGCCTCTTCCTGAAGTTTGTAAAAAGGTGGTACTAGGGGGGTTCCATTTGGCTCACCAGGGTCTAGTATCTCACGTGGTTTGAAGGGTCCATCCAAAACGGATTTAACAAGTTGTTTTCCATTTTGTTTACTCTTAAGATAGTGCATCATACGACTAGCCCATTGTGAATAACCACCCTTTGACAACATGGGAGGACGATTCTCAGCACCGGCAACATGAATATCTTGTTGAGTTGCCATTTGATTCGATTCAAAGTAAAAAGTTGTTCAAAGGATCTTTTAAGATAACAAAAGGTTGTTGTTGAAGATTAGATGTTTTTGGCGAAGTTTGAAAAGCGTATATGGTTGATTTTAGTGATTTCGTAATTTCCCTCCAAAAATTGAATTTGAAAATTTTTTCTCCCAAAATTTGAAAATCACTATGAAATGCAATTTTAAGGTTGCTAGAAAAATTTTGACGCCAAATTTTACCAAAAAAATTTTGAATTTTGCCCTAAAAATTTGAATTTTTGGTCAAAATTTTCAACGTTATATCAAAATTTGAATCTCGCGTAAAAATTGAACGTTTAGTCTCCCCTAAAAAATAAATTTTACTCAAATTTTCCCGCCAAAAATTTGATTTTTTTTGCTTACTCGATAAAAGTTAGGGTTTGATACTCGATAATGAGGTTGCTTACTCGATAACCTAGCTGCTTACTCGATATACTTGTCACTTGTCCTAACTCGATAACCAAAATCCTTACTCGATGTCTCCTTACTTACTCGATAATCAAGGTTCAAACAAATAGAGTTTCGCTTACTCGATACAAGTAATTAAACCTTACTCGATAACGATAAGGTGTGTTAGCTAAATCGCTAACTGGCTAACTCGCCAAGTGAAACCTTACTCGAAAAAAACAGCCTTACTCGATACAAATTCTCAAAATCGATAACCCTAAAAAGCAAGTATCCTTACTCGGTAAACTTGACCTCTTACTCGATAAAGCAAGTATCCTTACTCGAAATTCCTAAAAAGTAGCTGCCCTTACTCGAAAATTAGGGTTCCTTACTCGAAATTCACAAACCATACTCGATAAGATTCATAAAAAACGAGCCCTAATCATCTAAATAAGCCACGAATCACTATGTTTTCACCAAGAAATGATCTAAAACAACCTAATATTATCTCTAGGCGAATGATACCACTTGTAGGACCGTAGAACAACCTTAAACACTTATGAATATGGCGTTATTCTTAGAGAGAGAAAGAGAGTAGAGAGAGAGAGTGGGAAGGACAACTAGTGTGTGTAAAATAAGGACATGATATTACTAGTGAACCAACCAACTTCCAAATGAGGTTTACAAGACTATTTATAGTGTCAAGTCTAGGGCATCTCTTAACTATTACATTATTACACATTTTGCCCCTAGACTTTGTAAAACATGAATACATGAGTAAAACTTAACATAATGTTATTCTAAAGCAACCTATTATAAGACTTTAATGACCGACACTTTTTATAAATAAAATACAATCCTAACAAACCATTAACATACCAGGAGGCAGTTTCTTGTAAAGATAGATCTAAGTGGAAAGCTGCTATGGATGAAGAGATGGATTCTCTGAAGAAGAATGAGACCTATGAGTTAGTAGATCATCCAGCTGGACAAAAGCTGGTGAGCTGCAAATGGCTATTCAAGATAAAGGAAGGGATTGAAGGTGTTCAAAAGCCTAGGTACATGGTAAGGTTGGTGGCTCGTGGATTCACACAGAGGGCAGGTATTGACTACAATGAAGTATTTTCGCCGGTAGTTCGACACACATCTATTCGGGTTATACTTGCATTGACTGCGTGTAGAGATTATGAGCTTGAACAACTTGATGTAAAGACGGCATTTTTACATGGAAATCTTGAAGAAGTGATCTACATGAGACAACCAACAGGATATGAACAAGGTAACAAGGTATGTTTGTTAAAGAAATCCCTTTATGGTTTGAAGCAGTCACCTAGGCAATGTTATAGGAGGTTCGATGAGTACATGCTGAGCAACGGGTTTAAGCGTAGCAGTTACGACAGCTGCGTATATTACAGGAGTTATGCACCAGGTGAGTATATCTATCCACTGTTATATGTACACGATATGCTGATTGCTTGTAAAAGCAAGGCTGAGATTGGGTCTACCAAGTCTTTGCTTAAAAAGGAGTTCGACATGAAGGAGCTCGGGGAAGCAAAGAAGATTCTTGGTATGGAGATCATCAGGGATCGGAGTCGCAAGATTCTGAGGGTGTCACAATCCGGGTACGTTTCTAAGATTTTAAATAAATTTAGAATAGACAATGGGAAATCGGTTCAGATGCCATTGGGTGGGCACTTCAAGCTGTCGTTGAAGGATTGTCCGGTTAGGGATTGTGATGTTGAAAGGATGAGTAAGGTGCCGTATTCAAATGCGGTTGGGAGCTTAATGTACTTGATGGTGTGCACGAGGCCAGACATAGCGTATGCGGTAAGTGTAGTTAGTAGATATTTGGCGAATCCAGGTAAAAATCATTGGGAAGCAGTGAAGTGGATTTTGAAATATTTGCGGGGTACTGCAAACGTGGGTTTGGTGTTTGGGACAAATCGTGGCAACCATGTGGACGTAACAGGTTTTGTTGATTCAGACTACGCAAAGGATCCGGATAAAGGTAGGTCGATCACAGGTTACGCGTTTTTAGTACAGGGATGTGTTGTAAGCTGGAAGGCAACGCTACAACATGTGGTGGCTCTTTCAACTACAGAGGCGGAGTATATGGCCCTTACGGAGGCTGTGAAGGAAGCTATTTGGCTAAGGGGACTCTTGGAAGAGTTGGGCGTGGAGCTTAACACTGTGGCAGTTAATTGTGATAATCAGGGCACGATTCACTTGTCGCGGAATCATGCTTTTCATGAAAGGACTAAGCACATCAATGTGCGTTATCACTTTATCAGAGAGGTCTTGGAAGCTAAGACGGTTGAAGTTCTGAAGGTGGGTACTAAACACAATGCTGCGGATGCCTTGACGAAGGTGGTACCTGGACGGAAGTTACAACACTGCTTGGAGTTGTTGAAGGTCAGTATAGGCTAATATGAAGCCTAAGGTGGAAATTGTTGTGTTTTTATTCTTCATATTAGCTTATAACTAAGTCTAGGGGTTAGAGTGTTAAGCTTAAACTTATCTTAGTCAAGTAGGAGTCGGTTGATTGGCTTATGTTCCAGCCCAACCCGTTTCTTGTTTTACAGCCGAATTACANGGAATCATGCTTTTCATGAAAGGACTAAGCACATCAATGTGCGTTATCACTTTATCAGAGAGGTCTTGGAAGCTAAGACGGTTGAAGTTCTGAAGGTGGGTACTGAACACAATGCTGCGGATGCCTTGACGAAGGTGGTACCTGGACGGAAGTTACAACACTGCTTGGAGTTGTTGAAGGTCGGTATAGGCTAATATGAAGCCTAAGGTGGAAATTGTTGTGTTTTTAGTCTTCATATTAGCTTATAACTAAGTCTAGGGGTTAGAGTGTTAAGCTTAAACTTATCTTAGTCAAGTAGGAGTCGGTTGATTGGCTTATGTTCCAGCCCAACCCGTTTCTTGTTTTACAGCCGACTTACAATGTCGGTTTTCTACCCCCTCATCTCTATAAAAGGAGGTGAGGGGGGGGGGGTCTTGTACGTTATTCTTTCAATACTAATCAATAGTCGATTAGGGATATTACCTTGTGTGCTCGTTTCTTCTTTTCTGTCGACATCTTATCTTCACGATCGAGATATATTCCGCTCTAGTAACTAGGATTGTTGATCGATATATCAACAATGTTGATAAGTGAAATTAGACATTTCATTACCCGAGATTTAAGCAATCAAGCTAAGAGGAATAATCCCTAGATCATGGATATGTCATACTCAATTAAATTGGTTACGTTCATTTGTTAAAGAGTTTTTGCATGTAATTAAATATAAATCTATTGAGTAGATTGATGACTTAATTATTTCTTAGCGTCATTTCACACAAGTTTATGTTGGCATCCCACACTTGCAAATTCATATTATATTTTTTGGATCACATTTTGCAATTTTATTTTCGTTATAGTAACACAAAAATATATGATGAGACATGTCGTAATATAAACTAAATACATGTATAAAAACTTAATAATCTATAAAAAGTTTAAATAAATTAAACATGAATCTACGGGCCTTTTGGTTAAAGCTTTAAAACTAGAAAATTACAATTAAACACATGCTTATACTTTGATTATATAACTTTTCAACCTCCAAATTTCTTTTTCACAATACTATAATTTTAAACCCGTTTCATAATATTTAACAAGCTTTTCGGTAATGACACGTTGATAATTGAAATTAAACATTGCATTACCCGAGACTCAAGCAATCAAGCTAAGAGGAGCAACCCCTAGATCATGGATATGCCAGACTCAATTATATTGGTTACGTTCATTTGTTAAAGAGTTTTTACGTGCAATTAAATATAAATCTATTGAGTTGATTAACGACTTAATTATTTCTTAGCGTCATTTCACACAAGTTTATGTTGGCATCCCACGCTTGCAAATTCACATTTTGATATTTTGGATCACATTATGCAAATTTATTTTCGTTATAGTAAAACAAAAATATATGCCAAGATATGCCATATGATAAAAGTAGGGGTGAGCATCGGGCCAGAACCGACCCGTCCTGACCCAAAACCGACATAGCCCGAAACTGATTAACTAGAAAACCAAAACCTAGTCCCAACCTGACTAGTCCCGACAGTCCCGAAAACTGTTCGGTCGGGGTCGGTTCAGTCGGTTTAGTCGGTATATTAGTTTGTTTTTTCGGTTTTTGTCTCATCCCGACAGTCCCGAAAACCGATAGCTGAAAAACCAAAACCAAGTCCCGACCCTAGTGGCTCGGTTTCGGGAAGGATTAGCTCGATTTCGGGATGGTTTTTTCTGGATTTCGGGATTCGGTCGGGATTGCTCACCACTAGAAAAGAGTAAATACATATATAAAAAAGGAATAAGCCATAAAAAGTTTAAATAAATTAAACATGAATCTATGGGCCTTTTGGTTAAAGCTTTAAAACTAAAAAATTACAATTACACACATGCTTATACTTTGGTTATATATCTTTTCAACTTCCAAATTTCTTTTTCACAATACTATAATCTTAAATATGTTTCATAATATTTAACAAGCTTTCTCGGTAATAACATGTTGATAACTGAAATTAAACATTTGCATTAGCAAACCTGTCATTTGCCATATAAACTCTGATACGTTACTTTATATCTCTTTTCTTACATCACAAAGGCCAATAGTCAATTCCCACGCTAAAATCTATTAAAATAACAAGGTATTATATGCAACGAGGTGTGGTTGCCACTCACGTTGCACCAGAGGCAGCTACTACTTGATCACTCTTAACAATGCATATTATTAGTAGTAACGACAATAACATAAAATGTAGTAGAGAAAGTTTCAGTTTGTTTAATTAATTACAGGGGTTATTTTATGATTTTATAAACTAAAAATACGTAGATTAGTTGGTAATTTATTTAATGTTTAATTTTGTTCAACTAATGGGTGTTTTATCATTTTTTATTAGCTTAAAGTACATAAGTTAGTTAGTAATTTGTTGAAATTTACCAAATAAAAAGGTAGAAAATTACTGAAATGTGATTCGAACTCAAGCAATTTTGTTTGTTAGGTGTCTTCTGACCTACTAAAGTAAGAGTACTATTTTTAATATTAACACAAACACATGTTATATCCTTGTGTTGCAGCGGGTGTAAAACCATAATTGTTTACCTACTAAAGCAAGAGAGAAAATTTATTTTAGTTCTGATACTATTTCAGATTTAAATGTGAATTTCAATCATAACGGATGTACTCTACAGAATTTATAGATACGATCAAAATGTCCGGCGTTATACACCATAAGTTAGTTTTGAAGATTGGCGCTCCAATTATGTGTTTGCGCAACATTAATTAGAGAGGTGGATTGTGTAATGGAACCAACAAGTTTTGAGAATGGGAATCAATAACATTGATGCAATGATTATATCAGGTGGTAAATTGGGCGAGATTTGAGCTATATATAGAATGATTATAAGCCCATCCGACAAGAAGATTCCTTTCAACTTAATAGGTTACAATCCCTATTTCCGTATGTTTTGCCATGACAATAAACAAAAGTCAATGCCAAACTTTGCCTATGGTGAGGCTTTATTTGGAACGACCTGTTTTTTCACACAAACAACTTATGTAGCCGTTTCAAGAGTAAAAACCAAGCAAGAAAGGAATTAAAAGTGTTGTGTTGTGACAAAGACGACAATTACAACAACTCTACAATTAATGTTTTCTATAAAGAAGTTCTTCATAGATTATAATTTTTTTCAATTCTCTTTTTCCTACACAATAAAGTATCTGTAATTTTATTACGGTTATTTTCAACATTATATTTGTTTAACGTTATTCTATCAAGCACTTTACTATTTCTTTTAACTTATAAACAAATTCTAAAAGTTAGCCGCCAATTAGGCGGGCCTTGAGGCTAGTAAGTACATATAACCAAAATTAGATATGACAATCTAGACCTAAATAGATATAGATGAGTATACATAGAAAAGTGATAACTTATACATTGATGTTAGTCAAAACACAATTTTTAACACCGACGGGTCTCACTTTCAAAATTGCTGGTCTTACGAGTGAACGCACAAATTATTACTTTACTAGCTTTACCCATATATATATATATATATATATATATATATATATATATATATATATATATATATATATATATATATATAATATATATATATATATATATATATATATATATATATATATATATATATATATATATATATATATATATATATATATATATATATATATATATATATATATATATATATATATATATATATATATATATATATATATATGTATATATATATATATATATATATATATATATATATGTATATATATATATATATAATGGGCCCCTCTGTCTTTTTTCTAAAGTGAGAACAAGTCCAAGGAAGCTGTGAACAATATTGGAAGGGTTCCAGGGTCGATCGTTTGGTCAGGGCGAATTTTTGAATCGATTTATCTTTGCCGAGAAACAAGAAATTTTTTCTACCTCACCACACGTTCTAAAATCTTTCTAGTATTTTTCTATCACTCTATATATCATATATGATCTCTAGAAAATGATAAAATCGATCCATGCACGAAATATTAAGCATACGAATTAAAAATGGATAAAACCCAAATTAATATAGAATCGATGCTACGTAATTTTTCTAGCTTTGTATATATTTTCTTGGGTCGTGTGTATGCTATATTACATCAGAAAAATAAGAAATATAATTGTGGAAGCCTATATTGATCGGTGGAAATTCTTTTTATAATCAGGTTTTTGAAATTAAAAGAAAATAAATAAGAAAAAAAAGGGGTACGAATTTATGGTTAGGGTTTTTCTATTTTGCTTGTAATGTTTAATGTTTTTAATGATGAAGTAATGATTACATGATGAGGTTATGATAATGATTATGTAATTAGTTTGTTAAGTGTTGAATTAAGAAGACAAATGGTTTGGTATGAAATTATGGTTCGAATGGTTTAATGATGAAATTGGCATTCTTATTGTTTTTATGGATTAAAATGATGATGATGATGATTGGTGATATGATTATGTGTTTGTTATGACTTTTGGATGATTTATGATATTTGTTTTATAAGTTAAAAGTTATTTTGTTAATTAGAAAACTTAAGGGTTGTTGTTGTAATTTTGTATATCTCGACTTAAGGTATATAAAGGGGTTAAAATTGTAATTTTGTGATACTTGGTGGACTTATGTGTTTAATTGATTAATTATGTGGTTTATATGTTAATTAGATAATTAAAGGGTATAAATTGTAAATATTATAACTAGAGGGACTAAAAATGTAAATATGACAAGGTCATGCATGTTTCGACCTGGAAAATGTGTAAGGCGCTGAATTTGTCATTTTTGTATAGTTGTGGTGCTTATGTGATAATTATATTAGTTAATAGTTTAATTATGGTAAATTGAATAATTAAAGGGTTAAATTGTAACTTTTGAAACTAAAGGGGTGTAAAGTGTAAAACTGGCATATTTGGCTTATGTGACTTATGTATATGTGTTATATTATGTTTATTTTCATTTGTGACCCTTAACTTGCTAAATTGACACATCTAACCCTAAATTATCTAAACTTTACATTTAAAACCCTAATCTTGGAAATCTTATGCAAAATGAAATCTTTAACATATATGAATATGAAAACTTGTTTAAATGATAAAAGTTACTATATTGAACATGTCTATGATTAGAAACTTGCTAATTTTGAAAATCTGCTATTTTTGGAAAGTACTATTTATGGAAACTTCTAAATTTGGAAACCATCTAAATGAGGAAACTTACTAAAAATAAAAAGTCTTCTAAAATGTTTGAACTACCTTAAATGGGAACTTACTAAATATGGGAAGTTATTTAAATTGGAAAGCTGCCTAAAATAGAAAGCTGCTAAATATAGAAAGCTGCTAAAAATGGAAAGATAACCAAAAGGGGTAACGTAAGTAAATTTGAACTCTTCATGATCAGTTTTCACTTTCTTCTAGGTTCGGTGAAGCGGGAGTGATCTTTCTCCTTTGTTTTGATCTTGGTTTTGTTTGATCCGGCGAAGGTACAGATATTCCGTACTCTTTCAGCAAGAGTGCACACTTTCTCTATCTTGACTTTGTCTTTGAATTGTTATCGTGTTATAATTCCTCTTGGTCCTTGTTATGACCCCTCCCTTTTATACTTTGGCTCTGTGGTTGATGTATTTCGTTGGTATTGTGATCCTATTGATTTCGTTTGACCCTTATGGTAAGATATTGACATAACCCGTTCGTTAACTTTTTGTGACCTTAGCCTTTGGACCCTTTTAAACTTTGGAAGTCCTTTGGGATATTTTAACAGGATGGGAAAACCCTTTTCCTTAATTATAATATGGAAATGTTTTTAAGGAGAAACTATTTTATGACGATGCTTCTAGCATGATTTAAGACCACTTTTAATTGGGATCTTGCAAATTCATGAAGACCATTTTTAAAGAATATCTTATGAAAACCTTCATTAAATATCACTTTTATGAATGCTATCTTTTGGAAGATTCCTTTTAAATGAACCTTTGATATAAACTTTTTTATTGATTTTACTACGAACCTTTAAAATAGTTGACATAAACCTGCTAAATTGAACCTTTGCTTTAAACTTCCACTATGAGCCTTTGATTATGAACCTTGGGATTTTGAACTTTGGAATGTTTTGAAGACTTAAAGGCTTACCAAACTTTGACCTTGTTCGTTGACCCCTCAGTTTGATTCTCCTTCAACAATGGTGTTCTACTTTGTCTCTCTCGTGACTTATATCTCTATCTCTCTCTTTTGTGAACTTCCATCTTATTTGGACTCATGATATATTTCAGTCTCATAACTAGTGTCTCTAATATTGCATATTTGACTTGATCCTCACCTATGTGGACCGTTGGTATATTTGGACCTTTGGATATGTTAGGAATACGATTTTTGTATAAGAAAGATTCGGTCACCCCCAATATGATTAAGCATTGTTTAGCTCGTAGTATTTATAATAGTTAGTAAAACGTAGATTAGAAGTAGTTAGTATTCGCGGAAGAAGGACGGGTCTTTACCCACTGTATGCCTAATCCGCAGCCCAAGTGGCAACCAACTCATGTACATATAAAATCCCCTCTCCATCCTTGGAGAGGGTGCACCTCTCATAATCTATTTTCTTTTTTTTTTGGTTTTCTCTCTTGGTGCCATCTTCTTTCTCTCTCTACTTTCTCTCTAGTTTTCTTCTTCTTTTCTTTCTTCTTGAAACGATCCAACCATGTACACCATAGCCATACGAGTTTGATGAGTATGTGATAATCATACATTGGAATCTAATGAGCCAAGGTTTTACATCTAGGCTCAGATCACGATTTGTGGTGTTTTTTGTGTTCGTCTTGGTTATGTAATAGAGTGTCTATAGAAAACACCTTGGTTTGATCTTTGGTGATTTATAAGAATGTGTTTTGATTGTACTTTTAGCTTAGGAGGTTGGTAGTATACATAGCGTTTTGTGTGGATATATCATATCAGTCTTGGTTGATTGGTGAATGATTTAGTGGTGTTTGCCTTAGTGGCGATTAAGTTTCTGTGGATTTTCTTGGTGCGATAAGTATCAAGCAGGCGTTTTCTCCGGCTATTAAGTACAAAAGTTTGACAGCGACAGTTGGCTGGTAGTGTCATTTTGGCGATTATCTTAGTGGCGATTATCTTTTTCTGAGCGATTAACTTTTGAGCGTTTAACTTTTTGGTGCGTTTAAGGAAACTCTGTAAGCGTGTTTAATTGGTGGATTAATTTTAGTGTAGATTAACTGTTGTAGCGATTAGTGTGAGCGATTACTTGTGGCGTTTAATCTCCTCGGCGATAACCTCCTGTGGTGATATCTCTGTGCGATATCTTTTGTGGCGTTTACTTTTGTGTGGCGATTAATCTCTTGCATTGTGATAAGTCTAAATCCTAGCTTACATCCATACTCATCTTTCGGTTTCCTCGTTGACTTAGTAAATCCGGGAAAGAATCTATTTTCGGTTTAAGTCACGAGTTGTT
>LBNU01023068.1:0-24341 GCA_014162995.1 Artemisia annua
AAAATGTTGTGTGTGTGTGTGTGTGATAATTGTGATGCATGCACAATTATCAGGAGTGGGGTATGTTGCACTAAGCTCATGAACCACACGTTAACAATCCGGGTCATGTGGGTTGCAGACCCAACATGAGGGGATGGGAAGGATAACTTGCCAAAGTTAATCCTTCAGTGGGTTCAAGTATAGTACTTATTGGTACCACCCAGTGAGGTGTTAATACCAATGGGAGTTTTCAAACTCCAATAGATCTATCAACTATACTCGCGTTCGCGTGGGTAAAATATCCCAAATGATTAGATTCATGAATTTTAGTTATGTAGTGGTGGCAGTTAGTTTACTCGTGCAACAACCAAAGAAAAAGACTTGTATTCGGTTTTAAGTAAAGCAAGTAGCACGTATCCCCCTCACAGGGTTTGTAAAACATTTAGAAAGCGTTTAAAAGGTGTGAGGCTATGAAAACTCACCTGCGCTTAGGGAATTCTAAATAGTGCAAAGAGTGACTCAAAAACTAGATTGCCTTACTCACGTATCCTGATGTTGTTGTTGCTGTTGTGGATGTATGTCAAGCTTTAGTTGTTTAGTTTATGTTTCTTAAGTAATTATTCTTAGGGTTCTTTAGAGTTTTATATATAACACAACACCGTTCAGGCCATCACAATTCAGAAGTATAAGACTCCTCACATGAAGCTCCCTACTATTGTATTATGTTATCAACATAATACCGTTCGGGCCATCATAATTCAGAAGTTAATTAATACTCCTCACATGAAGCTCCTTACTATTGAGTCATGTTGTTATTAGGGTTTAGTTATAACATAACACCGTTCGGGCCATCATAATTCAGAAGTATATGCAATAATCGTTTGAGGAGTCAGGGCACTTTAAATCGTAAACCCAACAAACTCGTCATAACGAAATATCCACATAGTACTCCTTACATGAAACTCCCTAGTATTGTGTTATGCTTCTAACTTTAAAATAGGTTTGCTATATATATGAAATAGTTTACTTTATACCCTTTAAGTTTAGTATATTTACCAAATCTACCCTAGACTTATAATACTTAGGTTTATAACTATCTAGACTTAACACTATTAGTCCCTATACTTATATATTTTAGTAAAATGACAGAAATGACCCTTGGACTTATAAGTTTTCTATATTTACCCTTTATACCCTTAAGTTTATAACTTTTGCAAAACTAGTCCTTTTAAGTTTATAACTTTTTAACTTTTTATCCTAAGGTTTTATAACTTTGCAAAAAGGCTCCGTATACTTATAACTTCTAAGAAATGTCAAAATAGTCCCTAGACTCTATATTTTCAGAAAATTACCATATATACCCCTATGCATGGAAAACTTTGCAAAACTAGTCCTAATTCCATGCAAACTATATTTTTATGAAACAAAAAGGTTTCCTAGCTTATGTTTAACTAATTTTAGCTTATCTAAGTTACCTAAACTATTTTAAGGCTTATGGAAAGGACTTATAGAACATAAAAGGTAATTCGACACTAATTAGGGTTTTAAAAAGAAAACTAGCAAATGATTATGACCAAGGCTTAGGCAAGGGATCCTATGGGTTCTAAGGCAACCTATATCTATCCTAGGACTAATCTAAAGCTAAAAGAAGCAAGGTTGACGCTTACCTAGGTCGGGGAAAAGTTAACGAGGGCAAACTAGGGTTTCTAAGGCAAAATGAGACTCGACTAGCATGCAGGGCCTTAAGGGCTTGACTTCTAAGGCTACTAAGGTCCTAATACTACTACTAACTATAGAATGTGTGAGGTATAGAAGTGTGATGGTGTGGTTTGAAGTGGTGAGGGTACGGGGGTATTTATAGCCCTTATAAAGCTTGGAGACCAAGCAAACAGGAGCATGAGGTGTCGAGGGGGAGGGGTATGACTAAGCTAAGCTAGATGATGACTAAGGAAGGCTATGGGATAGGTAGGGGCTGGTTAAGGCGGTTAAGGGTGGTGTGTGGTGGAGAAAGGGCCGTGGAGTCAGTTTGGGGTAGAAGGTGACAAGGTGGTGATCCACCTTCTGGCTTGCTAGCTTAGAGGTGCTTGTAAGCTGCTTGGGAGGTTTAGTGGTGGTTTAGGGTGATTAGTGGTGGATTAGTGGTGGTTTAGTGGTGGTTTTAGGGGCGGTTTAGTTAAGTTGGTGACAAGTAGGTGATGCACCTACTTGTGTGGGTGCTTGTAAGGTGTTAGGGTGCTAGCTTAACTAGGGAGAGGTGTTAGGGTGCTTGGTTGGTTGTTTAGAGGTGTTTGGTAAGTAGTTTTAGGTTTTTAGGTTTAGTTTTCTCCTAGTTTTACCTAGAGTGAGTTTAGGGTTTTGCCTAGGGTTTAGTGCCTAAGTTAGGTTCCTAAGAGTGTCTAGTGACTAATCCTAAGTCCTAAGGGTCTTATACTAAGTGGTGGTAGCTTATGGGAAAGATTTGGGAAGGTTTGACCTAGTTTTCGGGAAGTTATAACCTAGTTATGGTTTTGTGCTTAAGGGACTTGTACCTAAGTTCTAAAGGGTTGTACTAGTGCCTAAGGGTCCTAAAGTATCCTAATGTTCCTAGGGTAACTCATACTTAAGCCTTGGACACTTTCAAACTAGTTTAACTAAGCATATAGGGTTTAGTAAGCACATAGACCTAATTAGGNTGTTTAGGGTGCTAGCTTTAACTAGGGACTAGTGGTTAGGGTTAGACATATGGTAATTTGGTTGTGTAGATAGGTTGTATTGGTAAGCTAATCTTGTTAGTGTTAGGTTTTATGTTTTCTCCTAGTTTTTTATAGAGTGAAGTTTAGGGGTTTGCCTAGGTGTTAGTTGCTCTAGTTAGGTTTCTATAGTTGTCTAGTGACTAATCTAATCTTAAGGTTTTATACTTATAGTGTTGTGTTAGCTTATGGAAATGTTTGGGATAGTTTACTAGTTCGGAGTTATACCTAGTTTTATGGTTTTGTTGCTAGGATCTTGTACTAATGTTCTAATGGGTGTTACTAGTGCTCTAAGGTCTTCTAAGTATTCTCTAATGTTCTAGGGGTAATCTATATTACTTTATAGCTTGGTCACTTTCAACTATTTAACTATAGCATATAGGGTTTTAGTAAAGCACATAGACCTATTTAGGGTGGGGGGGGGGTTTTATTATGGGTTGTATGTTTTTGTGGTAGTTAGTGGTTAGGATTGGTAATTCTTATTATTGGTGTTGTTGTGATCTTATGCTTGACATACCAGGGGTTTATAGGGTGTGAGTGTTGAGTTATTTGGCTTGTGAGGATACGTGGGCAAGTCTAGAGAGTCATGCAAGTAATGAATGCACATAAAAAGCAAAAATTTACCTGTGAAATACCTACTATAGGTATTTGTAATGGGAATGATAGTGATGAGATTTTGTGGTTTGTTACAGTTCATAACAAGGCAAGCACAAAAGGGTTAGCCTTCCATAACAAATGATAAGAAAAAATAATCAGAGTAAACAAGATAATCAAAATCATATTGAAAAACTGATAATCATTGCTTCAGAATTCTCTAGCTTGTGTGGAGAAAATTGGTATTTATAGGCAAAAAGGGCTTGGACCCGTCTGGTGTTACCGCGTATGCACCAAGATTGTCATACGCCATATTCCTATGGAATAGTATATCCACGTCATCAGGTCTTCAGGTTCATACGGCATATTATTGGATGGGTCATACGATGTACGTTCTTCAATACTTGGTCTTTAAATCTTGACGAGAGCTCATCTGCCGTATGTACTAAGGGTGGCATACGGTATATGTCTCTTCAATACTTGATTAATTCATGATGAGAGCTCATCTTCCGTATACTCTAGAAGTGGCATACGGTGTATGCATATAGCTGGAGATTGGCTTCGTCGCATTTAGGCCGTCTTGGCTTGTTTTTCATTCGTTTTCTCGAGAATTCTCCTTTTGCACCAAATAAACACTAAAATACAAATTTATAGAAATTTAGCATAATATATCATCAAAGTAAGGCAAAAATGACCAATTATCTTGGGAATTTAATAGCAAAAACATGTATAATCTAGGAGCTATCAGGAGATATATGTACAATATTTGCACCAACATGTTCTCAATTTGGGTTTCACTAATTGAATTACAAACTAACACACAACAAAAATTCCTCTCCTCTCTTCCCTCTTCTCTCGTTCGGCCGACTACCTCAAAGGGCTAAAACACTTAAATCAACTTTTTTCGATTTCAATCTAAGGGATTAAATCCCTTAGTCGACCGGTCTAGGATTAGTGATCTAGGATCACCTAAAGAGATATGAGATAGAACTATTTAGCGGTTTCCAAACGTGATGAGTATTGGTAGATACCTGCAGCTTCCTTATACAAGAGCGCACGAGATTAAACAGAGCCAATCAAAGGTAAACACTTCCAAGCTATCTTTTTAGTTAATTAATGATTGTAACATATACATGGATATGTGGTTAGTGTTAGTAGGTACATTGTTTCCGCATATTAAACTTAAATATTATTTAATTACATGTAACATGAATTAACATAGAAAGCCCAACATATGGCGGCTCTGTCACAATTCTCAATTTCAGGTCCTTTTCCCAAGTCTCAACAACTCATTATTCACAGATTTCAATTCATCATTTCACGTAAACTAGGTTTACAGATATTCATTTGACGAAACCGGGTAGGTTAAGTCACATTATCATTCAATATACATTTCATAGACTAGGGTTAGTCTACAATTCATCACAACATCACAATTTCAAGTTACATATATTTATTTATCTTCAAATAAATATTAACATATGATTATAGTTTTTAATCAATACACCAAACAATTCCCACTATGGCACCAATATTTTATATATTATAAATATTCCCACAAAAATTGTAAAAGTTAATTATTTTATATTTTAAGGTTTTATATTTTTTTAAACCTTCATTTATATTAACTTATAACAATATTTGTACCAACCAAGCAACATCTATCAAAACACCCAATATTTACAAAATTATATTTTTATAATTTTTACAAGTTCATTTCGATACAATGGTTACATTAAAAATTATTTTTAATTAACCCGGTACACGGAAACGCTAAAACCGCTCAAACTATACACTAAACGGTACCCCGTAAAACAAATAATGTACAAAATCTACACATAAACTTCCACCTCTTTGATGTGGCTAATTTTTAGAGTGTCTAAGACACATGTTTCATCTACAATCAACATATAAAACCCACTAATCTACCTACTAAATACATACATGCAATCTATAACCAAATTTTAGAGAGAAGAAAAGTTCTTGCTCTCTCCTTTTCCTTGTGGTGGCTGGCCTTCATCAAAAGAACAAGAAGATTCATCAAATTTTCAAGAACAAGTGTTATTTTAAGTACTAGTAGTAATCTATTACAAGGTTTTGAAATATAAACCTATAGATTGTTTAGGTTTTCTTCTTAAAAATTTCCAAATCATCCAAGTAAGTTTTATCACCATCTTTTCATAAAATTTATCAAGTTTTATGTATCTTCATAAGGTATGAGCATGCATGTAAAAATCTATACCACAATGTTTTCATCTTGTATCTTTTTAATCTTGAAAATGGATAATATATAAACTTATGGAAAAATGATTGAAAAATTATGCTACGGAACCCATGACACCTTAGAAAGGTGTATGGTAGATTGAGGAAGTGTTTGGTTGATTTGTGGAAGAATTGGACAAGTTACAAACCATGAAAACCATTTTTAGAACAATATAAAAAGCTACTGTCCCTATTTACAAAACTGAGTAAACTCAGTAAGTTTTGGTTAATTTTTGACCCAAGAACTAGAAAATACACTTTTAGATGAATTCATGGTCGAAAGAACGGATAAAAACGGACTTACGATGAAAAAGATATGCCAAAAACAAAATATACTAACTATAAATACTTTTCCGGAAAAATTGTTGCTGATGTACGAATTTGTTTGACCAAAAACGAGCCTTAGACCTTGTCAAAACATACCAAACTGTTGAAAATATGTTAGTTCATCTTTTTATCTTTTCGGGGATATAAAGAACTTGAGAAACGGCCTTATAACGAATAAGTTACGATTTTTCAAAGAATATTAGTTCACTAAAATTCTACCAGCACTTTTACTCAGAAATTTTTCCAAGTCTACCCAGAAACTTTGCAAACACCCATGTTGGGAGCCATTTTCCCGTCAAATGATTCAGTTATGGAGTTGGGACTCCAAGGAACAAAAGTTAGAGCACATGGCCTAGTTTTCAAATCAAAAAGCCGTTTGTCATTTGGACTTAAAATGAGTAATCTACAGCCATCCAAACATTCACAAAAACTGCCCAGAAATGGCAGTTTTGGCCTAAACACCATACTTTTCGACCAATTATCTTAAAATCTGAGCACATTGAGCAAAACTTCACTACTGAACATATTTAGGCTTGGTGCTAAGCTTTCCAGAAATACTAAATTTTGTTTCCTAACTCTCAATATTCACTGATTTACAACTAGTTTTCCGAGGCCATTTTTAGCCGTACTTCAGAAATTACTAAGTATAATATTTACGACGAAAACTTGTATTTTCACAATTTATCACCAAATAACTATCGTACAACATTATTACACTATATGAACATGTAATATTCATTATGACTTTATATGATAATATAAATTATATTTTCGGCGATTATTCATATTTTAATACAATACGAGTGATATAGATTATAAGTGCAAGTGCATACACGAATTCATTTCATAATCTAAGTTAGATTACAAACATTCATTTTAGGTTGCGGCTAGGAGTTGCGCCTTGATATTTCAAGTTCACTTCATAGCATATTGTACCATCATTTGAGGTGAGTTTTCATAGCCCCATTTACATTTTTATTGTTTTCAAATCCTACGGGGGTGAATACATTGCACCATTTTTCATACGAGCCTAAGTATCAAATCCATATACATTACTTAAGTTACTACATTGCCATGTTTTAAGTCCCCTATTATCATGAACCGTTAATTTTCAGTAAGCGAGAGTGAGTGGATAGATCTATTGAGGGTGACGCCTCCATCCGTGTTAGGGTTACCAACAGTCAAACGGATGCATTTCATTTCATACATTCAGGGTGTTTGGCAAAGCACTCCATTTGGGGCATTTCATTAGTACAGTCTAGCTTCGGGGTCATGAGCTTAAGGTCTATTGTACTATTTTTCATTGACTGTTGTCATACACATTATACTTGAGGTTACCGTATAACATTCATTTTCATAAACCTATGATTTCTCACCAACATTATTGTTGACCGTTTTAGCAATGTATTTTCAGGTTACTAAGATAACAACATGTGACTTGCATATGGACCATCATGGAGTCGAGGAGTCGACGCGTCTCACCTTTCATTTTATGCACTTATGTAACGTTTGATCAAGTTTAACTAGTTTTCATGAACTTGTAACACCATTATGGGACCTATTTTGTAAACTCTGAATGTTTTAATGATCAAACGATGTATTTTCAAAACGACACTTTAGGTCGTTCAATATAACCTTGTATGAGATGCCATGATCGTTACACCCAGGTATTCAATTCCGCTGTCATATAACAGGTAAATTCAGGGTGTGACAGGCTCTGATACCACTGTAGGGTATTGGTGGTCACTGCATGGCCTATAAAATATGCACAGTGGAATATAAATGTATTAGGGCCATGCAGACCAAACCCCTAACAGACAGATCTCCTAATCAGTGATATAACCTAAACCTAAACACCTATAAGGGTGTGTATAGAGTTACTTACTTGATCCCTTAATAACATAAGTTCCTAACTCTTGTATGTGTGTACATAATTGACTTCTTCTTTCTTCTGCTTCCTTTAGTCGATCACTAAGGTTTCTTGAGGAGAATCACCATATTGTTTGTGTCAGGTTTCGCCTAGTACTGCACAGGTAGAACTAGGGTTGGATCCTATACACAGTTGGAGAGTACGTGAACTAGAAGTCAATTAGGTTAGGGTTTATGAAACCCTAACCGGTCGATCGATCAAAGGTAGAGGAGAGGGGAGAGTTATACGGTTTAGAGGATTAGTTATAAGCCTTATTAGGAATGCATTGTAGTTATAAGATACCAAGGAACATTCCTAATACAACTAGGAATCCTTGAAATTATCCCTTAAGTATACAAGCTTGAAAAGAAGTCAAACTAACCACTAATGGGATTTGGCCGACCACCTAAACCCTTTTAGGTTTTGTGGTTTTGCCTTTTATACTTATATATATTTATCACTGATAAATATATACATCCTGTATGATTACCGTTTTACTACTCTATGATTACCATATCCTCATTTCCTCATCATTTCCATTTAATTTTCTATATCTTTTCTCATTATCAACTTGCATGTTCTGTTTAGTGTGCACCAGAGTGACCGATTGGCATTTCTATGAGTAGCAGTTGTGAAAGACGCTATTTTTAGCACAAAAATCCTTTCACTAATTCATTAGTTGTGAAAGACGCTGTTTTTAGCACAAAAATCCTTTCAATAATTCATTATGTTAAAAGGATATTGTAACTACATTGTTTATAATCAGAACTAATGCATTTGTTATTATTAGATAATAAATGAACAAAAAAGTACATCAGGCCAGCCCAATATATAATTGTTTCAACCCATATTTGAAAATGATCTACTATAACCTGACCATGTTATGACCCATTACCCAACCCATCGATCATTCTAAATTTAATTATCTTGTTAATGCCTTACATATCTCATGTCATAGGATGTTCATTTGTGGTTTAGGGCTTAAGCACCATGCATGTAGCTAAAAAACATGGTACCATTCGCGGATGAGAAATGGATATTGATGCTTACGTGTTAAACAAGATAGTCCTTATAAATTCATCTCCAACACCTGTTATATCCAAAGGCGGACCCAGTATTTCAAGTTAACGAGGAACAAACTTAACGTAAGAATTTTAGCAATGTATATCTGATGACATCAAATAGGTGCATATTATTAGCATCATTAATCCCATGTATATTGCTTGTTTTATATCATTATGTATTAGAATTGATACTTAATCGCTTAAATGTTTATATTTCAGTTATTTACAAGCAATTGGTGAAATTAAAGTTAGCTATTATGGACGTATTTTGGAGCTAAATGGATCAAGTTCGATAAAGTCCACAAAACGACAAGAATACACTGTATCATTCTAGATAGATACGCCATATAACAAGACTTGTACGATTAAAAAGACCATTGCTTGAATTTGAAGAATACGCCATATCTAATTACATGATACGTCGTATAAGAAACTTTTGTCAACGAGAAGAACAAGCTTCCTTCAGTCCTGATACGTCATATGACACTAACAGCATATGCCGTATCTCCTTTAAAGACTTCACCAGAATTCCAAGATATTGAAGACATGATACGCCATATGAAGATTTGTGATACGCAGTATCTAGAAGGCGGTGTACGAATATTCCAAAATATAATAATCTTGGACCCCAAGTGAAGTTACCAATCTGATACGCCGTATCAGACTAATCTGATACCCCGTATCGACCATATTCGAAAAGTATAAATAGAAAACCCTAAGTTCGATTTTCAGAGAGGAGATAACCACCAAGTACGAAACCAGAGACATAAACAAGACCAAGAAGGTCTTGCTAGTGCATAATTACATAGGAGAATTCACTTAATTCGTTTTAGTACTCTATAATCGTTCAGTTAGCGTATTTTTCTCTTTTGACTTATACTTGAATCTTTCAGAACATGTTATTTGGTATTATGACTAAGATTATAGGCAAATACTTGTAGGTATTAGCCATGTTTAATGATTATATGATGTTTTGATTTGTTACTAATTTGATAGGCAGCTTAAGCTTATGTTTTGATTACATTTATTACTTCATTAATATTATTTTGCATGTTAATGTAAGCCCTAGGTGAATAAATAATAAACTGATAATCATTAATGTGAGGTTTATGCAGATTTTGACTAACCGTGACAGGATTAGATCTGTTGAGAAACTTAATACGTAAATCTAGGAGTCTAGGGGTACATAGTCCAAGGAATGAGATACGCCAAGTTGTGAGTACTGTAGCTACAGGTCTTAGACTTATCAAATATCTTATATGACTAAACAATGGTTAATACGTTTTCCTTACTATTGGCTTGACCTCTTCTTTATTATTTGTGTTTCTGCTAGTGTGTGTTATTTGTCTCATTGCATTTATTGTTTTATTAAATCTAAACCACGTGCCAGTCTCTCAGGCTGAACCCTCTGCTGCATTAGATTAGGTTTAATTAAACTAACTAATAGAATTAAAATATTGATAGATATTAGGTGTTAACATTCCACTCTTAGTGATCGATACCCTACTTACCAACTAGCTCACCATCGATCAGGTAACTGCCCGTTATTGTTTTTTACAGGTAAAGTCGGCAAAATATAAATAGTAAAACTTGATAATAAAAACCTATACACAATGAGACACATCAATATCGCACCAAATATTATTATTTTAACCATCATAACCTAACACCATAAAAATTAAGAACTAAGGAAAATTAAAAACAAATAGTTTGGCAAGTAAATTTATTTTGGACTCGTTTTTTATTTATTTTGATATAAAATATCAATATGAATAAGGGAGGATAACTGCAAAAACTATTAAAAAATAACTTATAAGCTTAATAGTTACATAACAAAGTGGGTTGATCATTAAGGGTGACTCAGCACCCACTAGTGACCCTACTAGCTCTGGCCTGATTGTATCCGCCAGTTATGAATCTGGTATCTTCTCACTTGTTCCAAAAAAATAGCCTACCACAGATGGTCCCGGCTCCCTTGGCTTGCAATCTTGTAATATCCTGAGAAGTGTAATGAATATGTAGCAACATTGTAACAATAGCATTCCTCATGTTAAAAGGGTTAACAGTTAATGTTACTGGAGACAATAAGGTTTCAGTCGTATTTAAAGCTCATAATGAAGCACGAGCCTTGAAACTGCTGGTACATTTTTGGATTATTTAAGTAGTCTTACAAACAAATAAATCAAAGTCACACATCAAAGTGCAAGCAGTGCTTGCTGATGAAACGCATGTAGAAATTGTTTTATGACTATCTATTTTCCTAACACCCTTAATGTTTCATAACGGTGTTTGGTAATTGATGTTGCACCAATTACCAAACATCATGGGTAGTATGGTAATAGCTTAATACCATAATAAAGCATCATACTTGTCAAAAAAAGCTGTTTTGAGTAGAGAACTTTTTTTTTCCTCGTTGGTGTACTGAACTTGCATTTTATTGCCAAAACTACGTACTTTGGACGTTTTTGCCCCTCAAGTTATTAAAAAGTCGGGGGCAAAAATGTCATAAAAAGGTGAGAAAAAGTACAAAAGTACGTATTTTTGGCAATAAAATGCAAGTTCAGTACACCAACGAGGAAAAAAAAAAGTTCGCTACTCAAAACAACTTTTTTTGACAAGTATGATGCTTTATTATGGTATTAGCCCTATGGTAATTGTTGCACTAATTTCTCTTGATGTTGCATTAGTGGTGTTTGGTTGAATAGAAAATCAACGAAAACCCTTTCATCATTGTTATATTAACTTTCCGTTTTTGGAACTACAGAAGGACTAATGATAAGTTTAAAAGATTATGTCTTGAGTAACCTCATCCCTCCGATGACAGATGCTAAAATTATACGAAAAGTCATGACCGGAAAACAACATGGGCATATACCTATGGTCATCATCATACTCGCAGTCCCAAGTTGATGAGATGATGGCGGAACAACGACATATGTGGCAACAATAACAAACAAGGGTGCAAAAGAAGTTGCGGTGTCTAGAAGGGTGGTTGAACAAACCCAAACACAATTTCGTCAACTATTCGATTTCTTTAGCAATAACAAAGGTTTGAATTTATACGAATTGTTTCCTACCCCTCCCCATCCCCCTAGCAAGAATGAGATACGCGATGATGATGAGTAATGATTGTGTTTGTGATAGTATTTGTATCGACATCGTTTTGTTATTTATATGATCATATTAGTAATTGTATCGTTATTTTTTGAAAACTTTAACTTCATATGGTTGTTTTGCAATGAATGAATGGATATATGAATTTGAATACCTTCTTATCTTTGGTTTAGGTATTTTACAGGTTGATTTTTGGTAGATTGTTTCTGGAAAAATCTGAAAATATTGCAGAAAACTAGGCTTTTAGAAAACCTACAGTCACTTTTAGCGACAACAAGTGTCGCTGTTAAAAGTTTCTGACACTTATGTGCAGACACTTTTAGCGATAATGTCTGTCATCGTTAAAAGCTTGTGAGCCCAGCTTAAGTTATTTAATAAAAAGTTTTTAAGATATTAAATAAATAGTTTTTAAGATAAAAACAACTAGTAGATTTTTCTTTTGAACTTAAATTTTAAAGAAAGAAACAAACTAAGACCCATACATATCATTCTTTGAAAGAGATGAAAGTTCATACGGAAATGAAACATACCATCTAAATGGTAAAGCGAAAGAAGAGGCAAAGCGAGCGGCCCAATGAGCAACTTTGTTGTTTTCATGCTTAGTCCATGAGAAAGATAATTGCAAATTCATCGACCATGAGCAAATATCAGTTACAAGAGTAGCAAGGCACCATGGTGATCTCGTTTATGCAGATGAGAGAGTGATAAGCTGTCTGATAATCTGACTCTACAATTGCATGAGACCAACCATGAAAAAATGCCAAATGACATGCATAATGCACTACTAAAACTTTTGCGTAAAAATGAGACATAGAAGAATAAGGGATACCATCGAAATAAAGGAGAGAACTTGTAGAATCACACGCTACAATAGCTAAAGCAGCTTTGGAGTCCATGAAAGCTGCATCATAGTTTATCTTCACCTAAGAGCTGTTTTGGTGGGGGGGGGGATCCACCGTAGTAAAGTCTGAGATGTAGAATGAGGTAATCCGATTTTTCAATGAGATTTGTGGCCATTATTTATTGAACTCATTCAATTGAGCATTAATCGAGGTAAATGCTGCATAGGAGAAAGATCAACCTTATCAATAACAAGGCACAACGAGATGCCAAATGAACCAACAAATCTTTGCCATGATGGTGAATACGAAAGCTAGAACTTGACTTACAAATATTAGCAAATTTATGATAAAGTGAGAGAAAACTTGTACATGAAGGATTATTTTAAAACCTAAAGAAGAAGCAACCAAACAGGTTCGAGTCCATCAGCACCTCAAAAGTAATATGTTCAATTGTCTATAGAGGTATGTGCATATTGGACACTTGGACAAGGGGAGCAGCTACTTTTAAGAGATTATCCATTCCGGCAGATAGAGTTGTATGGATTTCGATGCGAAAGTTTTAATTTTTCTTGTGTTGATATTCCATAAATTCTTCCAGAATTTCTGTGGAGGCTTAGAGCTTGGATATGCTATTGAAGCTTCAAATAGTTTCAACGAAAGAGCTTGCTTGTATCCAGATTTTACCGTGTATTACCTTTTGCATCAAAGTGCCACACGAGCTTGTCTGGAGATCCAGTTTGTGAAATAGGAATCCCCAAAATGATGTCAGCCATTTTGAAACACACTTTTGAAGCATCTTTGTATACCAAGCACCATTCTAGATGAAATCTGATACTATACCACAATTTGCAAATGGACAAAGTGGTTAATGAATGTAAAAATCTTCACTTAAAGGAACACACTTTTGTGTCCAAAACAAAATGCTCTACCCATTTCCCACCTGCCATCTAACTTCGTGAAGTAACAAATCACGACCATGAAGTAAATCCTCCAAAGCCATGACGGACTGGGACCTCGTTTTGCAATGAGAAAGTTTGAACAAGGAAAATAAAGACCTTTAATTACCTTACCCAAAATCCACAAACCTTACCCCAAAATGATCCATGGTTCATAAGAAGTCTCCATCTTTTTTTGGCTAGAAGAATTGTATTAAATATAACTAGATCACGAAAACCGAGACCACCATCAACTTTTGGATTTGTAAGCTTTTCCCAACTTTTCCAATGGATATGGCATTCATGAGAACCACCACCAAAAAATAAATAAATAAATAAAATAATTGACAGCCATATGCCATAAGCTTGTTTAAGAAACCCTTTGGAAGGAGATAACATTACATTGCATGAGTTGGAATAGCTTGAATAATAGATTTTATTTGCACTTCATGTCCAACTTGAGAAAGAACTTTTTGCTTCCAGCCTTGCAAACTTTGAAGAAATTTTTCTAACATAAAACCAAAGAAATCTCCTTTCTTTCGACCATATACTGATGGAAGCCTTAAGTATCTATCTTTCGTACCCATCAATAGATATAAAAATATTCAAAAGATTTCTACATTCAACCTGAGAAGCTTTTAGAAGGAACAATGAATCATCTGTAGAAAGAATTTGTCAAATAACAAGAAACCTTCACGCCATTTTGATATTATATAAAGAATCTACTTCCATTGCCCTATTAATTTGATGTGAGAGAATATCTGCAACAATAATAAATAGATACGGAGAAGTGTGATCCCCATGCCGAAGCTCCATTTGAGGTATAATCACCCCCACTGATTCACCATGTACCATAAATTCTAAATCATACGTCATGAGACAAGAACGAATCGTTACACCAAACATCGCCAAACCTCATTTTCTTGAGTGTAGCCAACAACAAGTCCCACTCGACCTTGTCAAATGCTTTGTTTATGTCTACTTTGAGGGCCATAATGTTTCGGTTCCCATTTTTCTTATTTCGAATATAGTGAAAAGCTTAATTGGCGACCATCATACAATCTTGAATCGACTTGAAATAAAAGCAAATTGCTGAGGAGATATAATTGGTCGAAAATGACTTGGAGATTCCGGGTGGGAGACTTTTGGTATAAGCAACGTATGACCGTCTCAAAGAAACGTATGACCCATCTCAAAGAAATAAGTAATTGCATTGCATACAGAATCACAAATTAAATGCCAGAACTTATGATAAAATATACCAGAAAAACAATCTTCACCGGGAGCTTTGAGACCGCCAAATTCTTTCGTAGCCCGATGAATTTCCTCAGTTGAAACACAAGCTTGCAATTTTAGATTCATTTCTTGTGAAACTATGGAGCTCAACACACTAGTAGCCTCCTCTAAGTCACGAGGACCAGTCGATTGAAATAGAGCCCTGAATTGATCTTAGACAAGAAATTGTATGTCTTCCGGATCATACAACCAATCTCCTTGTGCATTTTTCAGGGATGATATCTTATTCTTTTGGCCGCGATGAATGGCAGAAAGGTGAAAGAACCTAGATTTACGATATCCGTAATTAAACCAATTTACACGGAACGCTGGTGCCAAAACATTTCTTCACGCATCCATATAACTTCAAGATCTTGCAATAACTGACGTTCACGAAGAATAGTTTCAGGATAACTTCAGAGACCTTGGATCATTGCAAGCTCACGTGTGAAACAATCAATCAACTTTCAATTATTACCCAAACTAATTTGCTCCATTGTGTTAGCTTCCTTGCACAAATAGATAAATTATTTTTGAGAGTCAGTAGATTATTATCAGCACGATGATTAAGTCATTACTCACGAACTATTGTTTCTCAGTCCTCATGAGTCATCCACATCGATTCAAAACGAAACCAAGGGCATCTTTTACTACTTGATGGTTGTGAGCATCTTTTACTACTTGAAGAAGAGAGTGATATGGGTAAAGCTCGAACACATTAATGTTACCAAATGCATGATCAATGCGTTCACGAATATTAGCTTCCCCACATCGTTGATTATTAGACCATGCATATTATAAGCCCATATAAGGAACTTCAAGGATACTTAATTGCACAAGCTGTAAAGTTCTAAAATTTCTCATCGTGGCCCGAAATATGAGACGAACCCCCTTCTTTATCTTTAGACCATGTGTATATATTATTAATTAAAAAAAACAAAAACAAAACAAAAACAAAAAGGAGAAAAAAAAAATAAAAAATAAAAAAATAAAAAAAACCCTTAGCTCAAAAAGGCTTTAAAAAGCGTCATAGTTTACAAAATCTTGCTTTAAAAGTCTACAAATTTAATAGATATTTTTTTAAAGTTTATCCTTATTTTTTTCAAATTGTTTCTTTTCAAAGTAAATTGATCTTAACTGCTTTTGAATTAATTGGGTTGTGAACTAAACTAGCGGTGATAAAGCCTAAAGTATTCTCGGATTCGAAAACCAAGGGGTGTTTGTTTTGAATGTAGTATTTATATTGATTCAGTTTTTTTATCCAGTTATACGAAAAAAAAAAGAAAAATATATTTCTTATGTAATGAACTAAAAAACGTGATCTAAAATAAAGATTTTTACATGACAGTCTAGAGTACGTGGTTGATGCACACTTGATTCATCAAGGAAATACATCATCTTTTTCTAATGAAAACGAGACTGATTGATATTTTGATGTTTCCTGATATTAGATAGAGCCACTTCAAGGCCTTTCTGACACTTATCAAGGGGTTTAAGAACATTAGTAATGTCCCTGAACCACTAATGTCTTATCCCAATTCATTATCGTCACATAGTTCGGGTATATATATGCTATTTGTTCTGTGTTTGGGTTTTTGGGATTTATCTGTCGTTACATTTTGGGAGGTATACAAATACGTCACTGAATTTTATAAAATTACTAATATAAATTGCTCAAAATTTTCTGACTTGTTATTATCGGTTTCTATGCTTAACTGGACACATGTGACAACAAAAAAAAGATCAACGAAGAAAAATATAAATATATATGAGTAACATTATTATTTTTAAACTTTTTTCTCATATTTATTTCTAAAACCACCAAAACAACCAAGCTTGGTTAAAAAAAAAAGTTAATAACAAGCCAACATTTCGACAATGTGAATTCAACTAAACTATCAACATTTCAAGGAATGCATTAATTTAAATCTTTCTATTCTCATTAAAACGTTTCACTTATTATAGCTCGACTTAGTTCTAAAATTTATAGAAAAGGTTTAGTCATAGCAGATTATCAGTTAAATGAGCAATATTTTTATCTTAAAAACGATAAAAACAAACGATAAACCATTTTGTTTTCAACAACCTAGTACAAATGTGAATTTAATAAGTTTGCTAACAAACTACTAGTAATAATATTCAATCTATTTGTTTTAACCTAAATTCATTTCAAGATTTCAGCACGCTAACCAACATGCCATTATTGCTACTCTAGCACAAAAAGGAAGATCGCAACTATCAAAATGGAGACAAGAAGAACCTTTAAGGGAATTAATTGGAATGCCTAACTTGCATGTTAAACAATAGTTTAAAGACTCATGGTAAAATTTAAGGTAATATGAGGACAAGTTTTGCTATCGATATGTCAATTGCCAATCATTTTTCCACCTATTTTGTCCTTCAACACATGCATAAAGAAAACTCCCATAGACGGCAATTCCGGCACCGATTTTGCTCCGTGTTGTGATCTTGACTCCAGTGGGTAGAGCAACGAGGATAACACGGATCAGTATGTTTGCTACAGACTGAGTGATTGGTGTGACCCGCTCTAGAGTTGTGAATACAACCTTGAAGCACAAAAGAATTAAATTCTTATAATTATATCCTAATGAAAAATATACTTGACGCTGTTACCTTTTGATAAAAAGTGTGTTGGTCCCTTTTACTTGGTTAATGGTTAACTACAAAGTTAATCTAACCAAGTTCCATGGAATAATGATGCAAAGATTAATAACTAAGTAATACAAACGTAAAAGATAAGAAACAATGTTTTTCAACGTTTAACTCTTTATTAGAAATTAATCAAAAGAATTATACCCAAGTGTTTGCGGAACAACACTTGGGATTGAAATGACAAGTATGGTATGGTGTTACTCCTCACTAAACTTAAGCTATGCTTAAGTAGCAACAAAAGACCCACTAAGCTATCTTAGGGATGGTTGCTATTTGGAGAGAGTAAAGATTAGTTTGTGAATGTCTAAGCATTAAGTGCACAAACTCCGCAACCTTTACTCTCTCTTATGACTCCTATTTATACACAAGTATATTACAACCGTTGTGAAAAAGACAAAGATTACATCAGCCTAGTTGAGACAAAATACTTACGTATTTTGTCTCTGTTACATAAGTCTATTTTGGGTATAGGACAATACTACTTTCTGAGGTTCAGATATGACACCATCCTGAACCCATGCCATTCAGAGAAAGTTTGACTTTACAAGGATACTGACACTCTTTGTAATTTCAAACGTTTCCCGCCTTGTCCCGCCCATTCTTCAGGCTTCATGTCTTTAATCTTCAGTCTTTAGCTTTTGTTGCTTCAGTGAGGAGTAACTTGGGATTCAGTGAGTTATTGTCATCACTCACTGAATCCATCACCTTCTTCTTTGGCTTAGGTGCCAATCACTGAGAATCCGCCTCACTGAATGGAAAGCTTTTCTTCTTAAGCTTGTCCCAAGCATCCTGAAGATGACTCACTGAGTGACTGTTCACTCAGTGACTTGATTGTGTTGAAGGTAGTTAAACACTTAGGTTATTTTATGTTCAAATCCTAGTTTAAGAGAGTTTGGGAATTCAGTGACCCAACAGTCTCCTCCTATTTGGATATACAAATAGCCTAAGTGTTATATGTAATTTGAGAGGACACTGATAAAACAAAACATCATTGTTCATTGATAGCTATTACAGTTCTTAACAAAATACAAAAAAAATACAAGGATGGAAGGTGTTGCAACTTCAGATGTTGAGGTGGTAACCAAGTGCCTCAAGCTTAGCTCTTTTGGATCTCAGTACACGTCTTTCAGGATGCGCTTCAATCTTTGTTTTCAGGTCTATGCAGAACCATACATTTGCAGCAGTTTTGATTGGAGAAGCCATCATGAAGTACATAAGCATAGCCTTAACCCCAGCCTTATCAATATCTGACCATCTTTGAAAAGAAGGGTTCCCAAATTCATCAACGAAGCATAGACCTCTTTCAGGTAGTTCAAGGACTGTGTTGTTGACAAATGTAACCCCTTCAGGAAGGCTTCTGTCGCATTCAAGTCCGGGAACCTTGATTTCTGCTTCAGTACCTATTCTTTTCCTTTTCCTTTGGGAGGGTTGAGACGATGCTTCCTGAGATGGGACGGCCTGAATGGCTTGTACTGAAGGTGGCATCAGAGAGGGAATCCCAAGTTCTTTATGTTTCTGGGTTAGGTGATTATAACGAGTTGCGAGGGATTTCATCAGTTTCGGGACCACTATATTGTTTTTCTTTGTAATGATTGGAGCTAGTTCATCGAGCTCAGTGATCCCGAAGTCAGTGATCTTGAAAGGATCATGCACCTCAAAGTTTCGTTTGTCCTGACCCCTGAAGACGGTGACTACTGCAGGATTGGTTTTCACATGGATTTTAACATCAGTGATGGTTTCAGGGTTTAATCTCTGCGTCATAATCCATGTGTATCTATCAATGTTCTTTTGCCTGTTAGCAGCTTTCTTCAGCTTGGCATCCCTCTTTTGTTTGAGCTCCGCAAGTTTTGCCTCCTGAGCCCTTTTGAATTTCTCACCACCTTCCCTGTTTACCAATTCCTCAGGGTTGATTCCAAGAGACACAGCTTCTTCATTTACCACTTCAATAAGAGCAGGTTTGCTAATCCTCTCTTCTTCAGCTTCCTTTCTTTCTCTATCCACCCTGTCAAGATATGCTGAGATTTCATTCTCAGTCATCCAATAAGATATCCCATTGATGACATAGGGAATCCTGGATGTTTCAGCAGGGCCACTCCTGACTTCTGAGGGAGTAGGCACCAGGTGAGTGTCAGGCTCCTCGAAAAGCTTATGTTTGCCTTTGTCCTGTTGTGAGGAAGATGTTTCAGGTTCCTTGTATGAGGATATTGGAGCAACCTGAGCAGGAATCTCCCCCGCAATATGTGACTGAGGTGCTTCAGTAACTGGGACTTCAGTGGTAGGAGTAGGAACTTCAGTATTCTCCTCCCCCTCAACTGTTGCGGGAACGTCAGTAAGAGCAAAAGTTGGAGTGTCCACTGCAGCAAAAGAACCTTTGAAGGCCTGAAACATTTCAGACATCATCGCCTTGATATCCTTAGTATCTTGTTGAATGGAAGATACCTTGGATTCAAGGGAAGCCTGAGAGCTCTCAATGGCATACAGGCGAGAGCCAAGAGACCAGGCCACTGAGCTAGATGACTTAGCCCAGTCAGCTACCTGTCGTTCAAGAGTGCTGAAGGAGGTTTGAATTCCTGTCACTGAGGATTGAAGGGATGGAAGATCAAGGGATTTGAGCACGGTGACAAGCTCAGGAAGACTTGCAGTTTGCTGAATGAAGCTCTCAGAAGCCTGAAGTAGTCTGTTATTGAGCTCATGATCCTCCTTGACAGACTCTCGAATTGTTTCAACCTGATGGACAAGTTTGTTGAAGGATGTAACGAACTTGTTCATGTGGGAGTTCAGGGTGTTCAGGTTGTGGTCAACACCTGATTGCTGTTCCAAAACGTTGTCATGAAAGTCTTCAACTGCATCCTTCAGATTGAAGTAATGAACAGCTTGTTCAGTGTGCATCTCAAAAACTTCATTGGTGAACCCCCTAAAGAAGACCTGAGGTAGCCTTCTTTAAAAATCTGATCATATGGCGGCCAGTGAGAGCAACATTAGCGTTACTCTTGTCTGAGGAAAAAGAAGGTTCATCCTCAGGCTGAGACCCCTCAGGTTGAGATTCCTCAGCAGCGTGGGATGGAGACTGATGCGTTGGTTCAGTAGGTTCATTTATTTGTTCCTCAGTCTCCATGTCATCCCTAGCCTCAAAATATTCCTCTTCACTCCTCTTGCTCACATCGTCATCATCGGATTCAAGAACAGCCTGAAACATCGCCATAGAATCAATTTCTAAAACCGGATCAGCTAGGTTGTGGTCGCTCCCTGACCCCTCTATTCCGGCAGACTGGGATTTGCCTACCTGGTCCTTAGGGCCAGTTTGCGAGGAATGCGCTTCGCCGTGGGGGGGTGATGGTTCCATATCAGTGGGTGGTATTAATCCCCCTGAGTCTTTGTCCCCAAGTGACCCTTCAGGCACTGATGGGTTTGCTTCAGTGCTATCATTAGGATCAGTGAAAGTATATTCCCTATCAGCGGGTTGTAAATGTCCCTCTGAGTCTTGGACAAAAGCTTTGATTGGCGAATGTCCTCATTGGGCAATGAGATGTTGGGGCCTCCCTTTCCAACAGGCTTGTTCTGGCCTGTCGAAGATTTATAGACCTTTCCTCCCTGATGCTTAGGTTGTGATTTACCTGAGCCTTTAGCGGGATGTGATTTGGTGTGAGTCCCCTTCTCAGTAGGGTGGTGCTTTCCTACCGAGGATATAGGACCCTTTTCTCCCTGGGACACTGATTGTGATTTGTCAGTGTCTTTAACAGGATGTGATTGTTGAGTTGTTCCTAACCCTACTAACTTGTTTATGTTAATAGAGTCATAAGGAGAAGGTTTGCTCGAGGACACTGAGTGTGATGTCTCAGTGCCCTCCGTTGGCGGTTGTTTTGGGGCCAAGGAGTCAGAGATAATCTTGAGGGTGTCAGCGGTCAGGGTCTGTTGTTGTCCCCTTTTCTTGGACTGTGAGACCGAGGTGCCAATGGCGAGTGACTTGGGTTTAGTCACCTTCTTGGACCCTGGTCCCTTCTTTTCCTTCTTAGTTGGAGAAGGCAGAGGTGAAATTTTGTTATCACCCTGAATAGTTTCCAACATATATGTTGTCAGGGCGATGGGTGTGGCCTCAGTAGGGTCCTTAGAGTAGTTTGCCTTATGGAGTACTTCTGGTGCGAATCCCAGAACCTCGGGCCTCTCATAAGTTGACCCTAGTAGATCTTGAAGCACACAGGAAATGAACCTAGGGTAGGACATAACTCTTTGCCTAGATTTTCCTGTGGTCAGTTTTGTTTTTTGGGTAAAAGGGTTTATTCACCCTGGTAAAATGCATTATCCAAAAAAACATTGAAGTACAACGGATGAGGGTGATTTCCCTCACCTCAGTCCCATAGGACACTTACAGACTCGAATATAAGAATGACACACCATTCCTATAACTTACAATAAAATAAACCTACCACTAATGACATAAGTACATAAAACATGACAATACTACTCAAAAACACTTGAGCCTTCTAAATCACTCTGGCGGTTCACTTTAACTTCCATGAAGAATCCACATAGAAAACTCCAAGCGATCTTCAACATACAATCTGTTTGTAGTATCAAACACCACAAAACACATCCACCACAATCGCCATAACAACACTAAAATAGAATCATAAGTACGCAAGGTGCATGGCATCGTCAGTATGGGGTTTTGAACAAGAGTCCCCATAAACTTAACTTCCACATAGCGTACCAATCACCCAATAAGAATTCAGCCCGAATACAAAGGATCACAAGGTACTACTAACAAACACTATGACATGATTCAGTATACCATTTAAGCAGCCAAATGCAAAAGATCAAAGTGCAAAGCCAAGGTAATACAACCTGCCATAGACCAGCACAAGGGTTTTACAAACCCTAACATCAACTACCACGATCATAGGGCTAAAACGAACCCTAACATGCATCATAACCAAACCTCGATCTGATGAAGAAAATAAACGTGGTCAGTTTTGTTATGAGGTCTTTGAAGATAATTTCTCCAATATCAATTTTTCTACCCTCAAGGAGACTGAATACTATCATTGCTTGAGTAGCATTCAATTGCTCCGTAGAGGATTTGTTCCCCCCAAGAACCTGAATGACAAAAGTCATCAGGATTCTCCATGGGGCTGGGAACCATGCCTTTAAAATTGGGGCTTTGGACAAAAGGGTGAGATTCAAAAGTCTGTAAGTAGTCAAGGCCAGTGGCTTTGACAAAAGACTGATAGGTCAGGGATAGGTGTTTCTTCCCATTGTTCAGTGTGAACGTAATGGTAGCTTTCTTAGGCTCAGTGGGCTTATCCACCACAGCAGTACACCAAAATTCCCTTAGATAGTCAGGGTAAATCACGGACGGAGTTTTTGTGAAAGTTGTGGATAGGAAACAGTTTTGTAAATATTTAACCACGTCTTTGTAGACGGGAAATCCCTCAGGATAAGCAAAGTTTCCTACCACGTTGTTTTTGGTTAAGTCCACAACCTCAATCTGGAATCCCACATTAGGTGCGTATGGAATTACTTGAGAAGAAGCCATTTTTTATAAATTAGTCGGAAGTTGGTCGGAAAAAGGTTTTGGTTATAGTAAAGCGAACACACACAGATTCACAGAAAAATTTTGCAGGAGTTTTGATAGTTTTGAAAGCTTGTGTGTGTGTGTGTTTTGTGAGGGGGTATTTATAGGAAAGATTTAGGGTTTGAGAGAGTGTGGATGTCAAAGGTGGTGTAAAACTGTAATTTTGAATTTTTTGACATCCGCATTAACTTTTCACCAATGATGTTGACAAGCTCAATGTGTTGATGTCTAGACCATTTTTCTTGAGGTCTAGGATATGATTTTGAGCTTGTTGATGCCTGATATGGTGGAGGTATGGGTTCTTGAGGTTCCTCAAGGGTTTGATTTTCAGTGAGTTCAACTTGAATGTTGCTTTCAACAGGTTACTGAATATCTGGTTCAGTATGAGTTATCTCATTAGGAACTTGTTGAGCTTCAACAAACTCACTGATGGTTGGTTGAGGAAGGTTGTGAGGAAGGATGTAGTATGAGAGGTCAGCATCAACTTGGTACTGAGTGGAAGGATTACTTTCAGAATGATATTCATCAGGAGGATATCTGGATGAATCATCAATCCAAATCTCATCCACAGAGGAGTTTGAGAACTGAAGGGTCTCAGTGCTTTCATCAAAGGTGATGTGATAGGTTTCCTCAGTTTGTTGTCTCCTTGTGTTAAACACCCTGAAGGCTTTGGGGACAAATGAGTAACCTAAGAAGTATCCATCATCAGCTTTGGCATCAAATTTGCCTAAGTGGTCCTTGTGATTATGAATAAACACAGGACACCCAAACACATGAAAGTAGCTAATGTCAAGGATTCTTCCCTTGAATATTTCATAGGGCGTTTTGTTATGTCTTTTTACGATGATGGACCTATTTTGAGTGTAGCAACCTGTTTTGACTGCTTCAGTCCAAAAATGCTTTGAGAGGACTGAGCCATTAATCATAGTTCTTGCTGCCTCAATGAGTGTTCTATTTTTTCTTTCAGCCACTCCATTTTGTTCAGGAGTGTAAGGAGAAGAAAAATTTTGTGAGATTCCTTTCTCATCACAAAAGCGCTCAAGGTCCTGATTTTTGAATTCAGTCC
>LBNU01023070.1:6958-17113 GCA_014162995.1 Artemisia annua
CACTATACTACATCGGTCAGGTACACTGCCTGGTGGGGATTGCAAGCTTCTCGAGATCCCTCGAGAGGTAAAACGTAGTGCGTGTTGCAATCCACGCGCATCACTGAGCCTGCACACTCTTCTTCTCCAAAGATTCATGATACTACACCTCATCCTGCTGATTCTAAGCTGTTTGATGCTACTGAACATGCTCAAATTCCTGTGGTTGATCAGGATCTTGGTATAGATGAGATTACTAAGGAGGAACTACTTGCCCAAGAGAGACTGTTTGCAGCACATGAGGAATATCAGAGGAGTCAAGCTTTGGCTGAGCAAGAACAGGCAAAGCTAAATGCAGAAGTTGAACAAGTACAGGCCACTTATGTCTCTACATTACCCTCTGAAAGAAGGAAAGTGTTGGATGCCATGGCAGCTGAGTTTGATGAAACTGACTGGATGAATATTGGAGCTCAAATTGCTTCCAATGCTTCTCTTACTCGGGATCTAATGGGTGATAATGCTTCCACTGATGACATTGTTGCCTTGCTAAGGAAGAAGAAGAAAGAGGAGGATGCAAAGAAACTCAAAGCTAAATTGGCTAAACCTCCTACTCAAGCTGAACTCACTCATACTATGCGAGTGGTGGTGAAAAATATGAGTCCAGCTGTGTTTAATTCTGGATGGAGTAAAGAAAAGGTTTGGAACATGCCTCATGAGAAACTGGTAAAAACTTATAACTACATTATGTCTATAAGCCAGAAGAGTTCTGTTCAGCAGAAACTTGAGGAACCACCTTCTAAAAGGCAGAAGTCTACACATGAGACTACTGCTGAGGCACTCCATTCTACTGAATCTTCTGTTTTACCTGATAAGGGAAAGGCTCCTATGGTTCCTACAGGACCAGTTACGAGGCAAAGAACTAAGAAGCAAATTTTGGAAGATCAATTAAGTGAGGAAACTATTAAGAAGATGCTGGAAGATGATAAGGCTGATTTTGCTAGGGCTGCAGAGGCTAGAGTTACAACTGGTGTGCCTATGGATGCTGATCCTTCAGTCTCTATTCCTGCTGAAACACCTTCAGCAGTTCCAACTCTTGCTCAGACATCTTCAGCAGTTCCAGACACTACTATACACTCTGTTCCTGCTGAAGCATCAAAAGATGTTTCTACTAAAGCATCTACAGAAGTTCCTGCTGATCCTTCAGCACCTGCCTCAACTCCAGTTAAATCTGAGCCAGATACTACTGATGCATCTTCTACTGCTACAAGAAGGAAGACTCAAGGTAGAAAGAGGCCTCCTACTAGTTTGGTTCCTCCCTTAGATGCTTCAGAATATATTGAGGTTGAGGAAGATGATGGTGAAGATCCTATTCCTCATGTTCCTTTGGTTAGTTGGGAGGTTCATCCTGTTCAATACAAGGATCAGGATATTAATGTTATCCACAGAGCAGATGGGTCAGTTAAATATTTCTCTTTTCTGAGTGAAATTTTAACTTTTGTGGATAGACAGGATCTGTTAAAGTTGTATTCTTGGGTTACCTCCTATTATACGAACAAACAACCTACTGGGAGTGGTATGTATTTGAAAGGTGATTTGACTGTGTTGTTTGATTCCAATTTTCATCTTAGTAGAGGTTTTGATGTTTGGATGGGACAGTCAAGATAAGAGGATGAGTTGGAGATTCCTGCTGAGACTGCAACAAAGGGATCTGCCTCTCTTGATCCTCTTCATATGTTGGCTGATGCTACAGAGGTTGCACACTCTCCATCTTCAAAACCTACAACTGCTGATACTCCTAAAGAGCAGTCTGGTGCTGCTGATGCAGATGTTCAATTCATGGATATAGATAATGCTGATAGTTCTGTCAAGTTGAAGTCCCAAATTCCATCTGTTTCTTCTGTTTCTGTGTCTGCATCTGCTGAGCCTGCACACTCTTCTTCTCCAAAGATTCATGATACTACACCTCATCCTGCTGATTCTAAGCTGTTTGAAGCTACTGAACATGCTCAAATTCCTGTGGTTGATTAGGATCTTGGTATAGATGAGATTACTAAGGAGGAACTACTTGCCCAAGAGAGACTGTTTGCAGCACATGAGGAATATCAGAGGAGTCAAGCTTTGGCTGAGCAAGAACAGGCAAAGCTAAATGCAGAAGTTGAACAAGTACAGGCCACTTATGTCTCTACCTTACCCCCTGAAAGAAGGAAAGTGCTGGATGCCATGGCAGCTGAGTTTGATGAAACTGACTGGCTGAATATTGGAGCTCAAATTGCTTCCAATGCTTCTCTTACTCGGGATCTAATGGGTGATAATGCTACTACTGATGACATTGTTGCCTTGCTAAGGAAGAAGAAGCAAGAGGAGGATGCAAAGAAACTCAAAGCTAAATTGGCTAAACCTCCTACTCAAGCTGAACTCACTCATACTATGCGAGTGGTGGTGAAAAATATGAGTCCAGCTGTGTTTGATTCTGGATGGAGTAAAGAAAAGGTTTGGAACATGCCTCATGAGAAACTGGTAAAAACTTATAACTACATTATGTCTATAAGTCAGAAGAGTTCTGTTCAGCAGAAACTTAAGGAACCACCTTCTAAAAGGCAGAAGTCTACACATGAGACTGCTGCTGAGGCACTCCATCCTACTGAATCTTCTGTGTTACCTGATAAGGGAAAGGCTCCTATGGTTCCTACAGGACCAGTTACTAGGCAAAGAACTAAGAAGCAAATTTTGGAAGATCAATTAAGTGAGGAAGCTATTAAGAAGATGCTGGAAGATGATAAGGCTGATTTTGCTAGGGCTGCAGAGGCTAGAGTTACAACTGGTGTGCCTATGGATGCTGATCCTTCAGTATCTATTCCTGCTGCAACACCTTCAGCAGTTCCAGATCTTGCTCAGACATCTTCAGCAGTTCCAGACACTACTATACACTCTGTTCCTGCTGAAGCATCAAAAGATGTTTCTACTGAAGCATCTACAGAAGTTCCTGCTGATCCTTCAGCACCTGCCTCAACTCCAGTTAAATCTGAGCCAGATACTACTGATGCATCTTCTACTGCTACCAGAAGGAAGACTCAAGGTAGAAAGAGGCCTCCTACTAGTTTGGTTACTCCCTTAGATGCTTCAGAATATATTGAGGTTGAGGAAGATGATGGTGAAGATCCTATTCCTCATGTTCCTTTGGTTAGTTGGGAGGTTCATCCTGTTCTATACAAGGATCAGGATATTAATGTTATCCACAGAGCAGATGGGTCAGTTAAATATTTCTCTTTTCTGAGTGAAATTTTAACTTTTGTGGATAGACAGGATCTGCTGCAGTTGTATTCTTGGGTTACATCCTATTATAAGAACAAACAACCTACTGGAAGTGGTATGTATTTGAAAGGTGATTTGACTGTGTTGTTTGATTCCAATTTTCATCTTAGTAGAGGTTTTGATGTTTGGATGGGACAGTCAAGATGGGAGGTTTCTAATTGGAAGTTTTATCCTCTACCCAATTTTCATGTATTGTCTACTGATGCTGGCAAGGTTCTCTACATGTGTGCTGAGATTACCTATCCCATTTCTTTAAGGATTCTGAATCAAATGTTGGAGATGAAGCTGCTAGTTCCTTATGATGTGTGTGGCAATGACATGACTCATGCTGAGCAATTGGTTACAGCTATAAGGAGTAGTATTCAGTTCAAAATGGGTATGAAAGCACAGCATGGGGTCACCATTGATGCTTCTTTGGGGTAATTGTTGTATATTTTGTTTATTCTTTTATTTAAAAAAAAATGTACTAATTGCAGATTTGTTGTATAGTAACTCTGTTGATGGTTATCAACTCACCAGATGTGACTTGTGTCCATTAAAGAGTTGGCTAGTCCAAAGGGTACAGCTTTGGTAAAGACTAATCAAATCTGTTGATGGCTGTGATGGTTTGCCAAAAATCATAGGGTACTCAACTCACCCATGCTTAATTGCTGAGAGTTGAAATGGTCATCAATTCACCATGGATCTTATTCTCTGAATATTCTAAGAATTGACTAGCCCATGAGTATATGGCTTATGGTAAAGGCTGTGGAAATCCATATTGGTTATCAATTCACCAAGGATATCTCCTTTAAGAATTGGCTAGTCCTGAGCAAACGGCTACAGGTAAAGACATATCAAATCCGTTTATAGTTGATGATTTACTCAAAATCATATGGTTATCAGTGTACCATAGTTTTCGAACTTAAACATTTGGCTACTCCAGTAGTAATGGCTATTGGTAAAGAGACATCAAATCCATTATTTTCAATGATTCACCTCTCACAGGAGTTCATACACCTGGATGTGATGAGAATAGTATGAAACTAATCTGTTTTGATGTATCAGTTGTCATATGTTGCTGCAAAGATATTGTGTTTCCAGCTTATTCATCATAGAGATGTTCACTTTTTGATTCTTTGCTGCTGATGTTTGAAGTCAATCCTCTAGTGTACTATGTTTAACGATCTATCAAGAAATCTTGAACTTAACTCTGGTCAAATTCAAGATTAGGGGAGGATTGTTGGGAATTCTGCTGAGTGTGAATTCCACTGATGGTTGCTGTTGAAGGGAATCTGCTGAAGATCAGATTCTGCTGATGAAGTATTACTGCTGAAGACATAGTTCAGCATGTTTAGTTTCTGCGGACATAATAAAACCGCGTATTATGTAATGTAGTTAGGATATGCATGAGTTATATTAGGAAAAGATAATGCATATCATTTAAAGTTTATAGATTATACGTTTCTTGAGAAACGGTTTAGGTTAGGGTTCCTTGTCTATAAAAGGAACACAAGTTTATGTTTGATGTAACGAACGAGTTCAAAAGTTTTCAATATATAATCCATAGAGGATTAAGTGTTCTTAGTATTTATTGTTTATGCTTGTATTTCTTTTCCGCATTAGAGTACAAGCTTTGGAGATTCTCTATTAGAGTGTTTGTGATTACATAGACACTGCTAACGATCAACGAGAGCTACAAGATCTATCAAGGTTATATAGATTCAACAAAAGGCATGGAAGAACTCAAGATGAACAAATAGGATGATCATGATTACATAGATCATGATTACTTGAGTCTGAATGGTACTTTATATGCTATGAAGGTAAATACTTTCCTAGATTTCTATCTTTTCTGGAATTGATTAAGATAGATAGATTGGTGTATGCAAACTGGGAAGTATTGGGAAGGAAGTTCATAGAATTGTTAGAATGGTTCTACTTGGGATATATGAGACAGGATATGTTAGGAAAGTTGCCACCAATCATTGGGGTGACAAAGGTGGACTTGTTAGGGTTGTACAAATTTGTAGATGACTTGGGTGGATGATGCGTGGGTTTTGCAACCTATGCACTTAGGTTTTACCTCTCAAGGGATCTTGAGAAGCTTACAACCCCCACCAGGCAGTGTACCTGACCGATGTAGTATAGTGAAGTGGCAAGTACCGGGGGATTGATCGTTCTCTCGGGGAATAGTATCGTTAAGCTTGAAAAGCTACTCTAATTAGGTCTAAGGGTTGAGGGATGATTCTTTTTGTATTTTTTTATGTTTTATGAAAGCAGGTAAGAATCTCGGTTTTGGAAGGAGTGGGCGGAATTAGTTGCTAGCCAACTAACCCAAATATCTACTTTTGCAATCAAAATTAAATAACAAGAAAATTAAATTGGTTGTGAAACTTATAAATGAGAAACATGTGTTTACTTAAATTTCCTTTCTCCCTAGCTATCTTTTATATGTTAATTGGTTTGTTGTGATTATGTGGATGACGGGTTGTATTCCTTTAAACCATTCGTAGGGCCGTGTACGATCTTCCCTAACTCTATAAGCTCCTACTTCACTCCTATGTCGAGCCGATTTAAGCTCCTAACATGGGATCATGAGAATTCGCTCATGCATTAAATACAACCAAATAATCGTAGTACACATCCGATTCATGTTTCTTAAGACGTTCAAGCAAGTTACCGTATTGGAGGTTAGCCAGTTTTCTTAAGCCTAACATCGACTTCACCCAACAACAATAATCACAAGCAAACCAACAACATATAATCAATAGCTAGGTTTCATTAGATCTAAGCAAACACAAAGAAAACCTAGCCTAGCATGTTAATTGAAAGACAAGCGTAAGATATAATCAAACAACACATAGACATATTGAATGATTTGGAAGAATACTTATCTTTAATTAAGCATCAAGGTTTCAAGGGTGAAAAACCCTTAAAAATATAGAAAAGTTTGAGCTAGGGTTTTTCCCAAAAGTTGCACCCTAATGAATGAAAATTAGAAAAGTATATATATATTTTACAAGCTGACGGCGTCACGTTCTAGTATGTGACGCCGTCACCTCGCCGCCAAACTTATATTCGGATTGCTCAGATCCAACTCTGACGCCGTCCCTCTTTGGAATCCTCTGGGTCGTCTCCCTTTGTGTTATAACGTGACGACCTACATCAATTTGCACTTGACGCCGTCACTCTTTAAATCTTCAAATCTTTCTTGGGCGTCTGGTGTAAAAATCATCCTTCGTTTTTCAAAGCGTGACGCCGTCACACTCTAAAGCGTGACGCCGTCTGGTACTAATTCCAACATATTTTGAGACTTTGTCGTTTTCTTCACTTTTATGCTCCAAAAACGTCCAAAATAGCTTCTTTTCCAGATTTCCTCTCCAAAGTACCTAAAATGACAAAAGGAACGATTTANGGCACCGTTGACCCTTCTGCTAAATCCACCAAGAGTCAAAATAGAAGACGGAACACAGTAACTAAAGGCAAACATGTTTCACTCACAGATGTTAAGTCATTTGGGGGAAAAGCACATCTTCAACCTTGCAGCAAGAGGTTTAAAACATTAATCATTTTATGTCACGTTTGATAATCATGTTATTTCTGATTTAATAAAGGTTGCATTCTCTTTTTATGTGCGAAAACAGAAAAGATGAAGATAGTGATGATGATGCATTGGAGCTCAGTCCTACTAAATCACAACTGACGGAAAACAGTGATGTAGCTGATGGTTGCAATGACCAATTATCCGGTATGTACCCTTGGGTAAAATATATTGCATAAATCTAATTGAACTGTGTTATGAGCCTGTATAAAAGTTACGTTCCTCCTTTTGTGGTCTAACCATTGAGTCCAGCTTTTTATACATCATCAAACAAAATGGCATGGCTCATATTATTGGCACCAGGTTTCGATTATCAAGAACTCTTTATGTTTTTTCTAAAAGGGGATTATTGTGGGTTTCAAATGAGATAGGCTAGTGGACCAATAACAAAGTTATAGTGTTGTCTAAAGGCCAGATTAAAAGCAGTATTGGCTAGATGCCTAGGTATACAGTATTGGCTAGATGCCGAGGTTAAGTTAATTGTAACTTCGTGTATTTCTATTAGCTATAGAGTCTGCAGTCTGGTGTAGAGTGTAAAACAATCTAAAAAGTTAGGATGCCACTTTGACATACCATCAAGTTGTTAATCGAGTAAAGGGATATGAACAGAAATTTAGCTATACCTTAAACTAAGATTTATGTCTTCATGAATACGATGTGGTATAGTTTGTTGTGTTTTATCTATAGTGCTATATGTTACATGTTGACCTACGTGCTTAAGATAAAGTCAACTGCTAATGTATATATTCATTGAATCATTGGTAAAATGTGAATTTAAGTTATTGCTTTAAAGGTTTCACTTTAGACCAATATACGCAAACATATGCTGTGCACACTCAATTTTCTGCACCCTCATCCTTGTAACATAGAAAGAAACTGAGTATGTTTTTGTATGTAACAATCAAGTGTCTTTGGTGCTAAGGTTAGTTTTATTTACATTAAAAGGGTTTTTTTAATAGTGGTATAGAATAAAATCAATGGTCTATAATCAGTGAGGTCTTGTTGCATTGGCCAAGTAGGTGACTAGATATTGGGTTTCATCATCGTTATAAAAGGAAAAGTAAATGATAGGTAGAATTAACACCTGATGACCATTCAGAAGTTGTTCATCTTTTTTTTTTTTTATTGTTGTCTCAGCTCTATTTTTTACATGCCTTAGATTTTGTTATCAGCAACTCATCGTTGGCTGATATATAGTATAAAGTTATCACCCAGTGGATGACAAAACAAAGGAATCATGCTGGCCACTTTTGGTATCGTCATAATTAGTATTCCTTATTATGCACAAATAGGTAATGCTAACCTTTAAATTTGCTGCACTAACTGTTATAACTTCGTTGTGCATATTCAGAAAGGGAAAGCTCACTGAGTTCAAACAAAGCAGGAACTAATTCCACAGGCAGAGCAAGAAGCCAGCGTGAGAGAAAACGGAAAGTTCATTTCGATGTGAGTTAACAGGGTGCACCACATTTTTTTTTTTCCTTTTTGAATTTGAAGTCTTTCATATATATCAAACTAACCCTTCAATTTGAATAAAAATCAGGAGGTCAGCTGCCCATTATACACATCAAGGAAAGTCCGTAGGTTCAAAGTAATGCGTTCACTTGGACTTGCTGCACCAGTTGGATCTCCCTTTAACTCCTCATCAATGCATTTTTGAGAACTAACATCCAACAATCACAATCAATTCTTTCTGAAGCATTTCATTGTCCCCGTTCGGTTTCCTGTTAAGTTGAGAATAGGAATAAGCTTCTTATTTGACTTATAATGAAGATAAGTATACAGAATATGTGTACAGTTCTGCATATTTTACTGAATTCTTAGATTTTAAGAACTCATACTGAATATTTGCAAGATTTTGATACATATGGAATAGTAGGCTGGACATGTTTACAATATCTTGGGATTTGTTCCCTGATATTTTTTAGGAACATAAATCATTGGAGAAGTTAGATTATAGTGTTCTTGAATGTTAGTTGTTTGTGGTGTAATCAGTTTTGTTTCTGCTGTGTTATGCAAGTGTTGACATCATGACATGGTTGTCGGAATGTTATATTGATGGAAGTTTATGGTGTTAAGAAAACACAAACTTTGAGAAATAACAAAAATGAGGACTTCAGTGAGCATAAAGCAATGATGCTACCAACACGAATCCGTTGGCTCTTTTATGTCAACAGAAGTACCATTTTTGTATTTTCACTTTTATGGTATGCCGAGTGTGAATCCAAATAATAATCATTGGAAAAACATACTACGCAGCGTTTCTATCTGCAAGTCCTGCTAAATTTACTTGGTTCCAGGTCTCTCTCAGCAACTATCTGAGAGCGGTTTTCAAGGCTGATCTTAGTGTGGGCACAAGGTGTTTCCGTTGTGTTGCATATATGACTTTAGGTTGTAAGTTACATACTAGGAACCATCAAAAGTTACAAGCAACATATGTTTTTCGGTGCACAAGCTCATAAAATGACGGCGATGATAACAAGTTAAAAAACAAGATTAAAAATCTTAAGGCTGATATCAAAAGCCGGAGCTTTGAAAAAAGGTTGAAATATACCGCAAAGCTTACGAAACTTAGAAGCCTTTTGTTAGATTGGGACTTGAATGCAGAAAGAGGTCTTTTATTTGCTTCTAATGTGGTTAGGAGAGAAGTAGTATCATCAACTCGAGCAAGAGCAACTAAATACATTGAAGCAAAAAAGTCGAATTAAGTGCGCAATAGAAGGAGACGAGAACACGAGGTATTTTCATGCCTCGATAAAGAATAGAGGGATAAAAAACATGATTAACTGAATCTTTTGCAATGGAGATTGGCCAAATGACCCGACCATTATAAAAAAATCTGTTTTCATGCACTTTAAAAACAGGTTTTTAAAGAATCTCGGGAGAATATGATAATGCACCTAATGACCTAAAGCAAGCAGTAGACCAATGCTCGGGCTCTAAGGCCCTAGACTAGATGGGATTAATTTCAACTTTTTGAAGAGGCATTGGGACTAGTAGAGGTGCACAAATCGGGTATTTATCGAAACCGAGCTGGTTTTCAAACCGGTTTCGGTTGAGTCAATTGGTCAAAAACCGGTTTTAGTAAGAAAACCCAAACTGGACCGGACCGGTTTTAGTAAAACCGGTTCCAAAAGCCTTTTTCTTATTATTATTTTTTATTGAACTAAAATATAATAAGTGGAGTTGTTTTACAATAACAGACTATATATAAGTGCGTTTTTTTTTTTTTTTTTTTTTTTTTTTTTTTTTTTTTTTTTTTTTTTTTTTTTTTTTTTTTT
>LBNU01023070.1:18312-47506 GCA_014162995.1 Artemisia annua
TGACAGTCGTTGATCATCCCACAAGGGTTTATCTATAAACCGTACTCGTCTCTCTATAAATAGAAGGCAACACACAACTTCATAAGTTTCACACACTTGGGGCAAATACTACTTCACCTGTCCCTCTTTGTCTACTCCTCAGATGATCAACACCTGGCTCCTTGGCAGCCGTTGATCATCCCACAAGGGTTTATCTCTAAACCCTACTCGCTTCTCTATAAATTAAAGGCAACACACATAACTTCATAAGTTTCACACATTTGGGCAAATACTACTTCACCTGTCCCTCATTTTCTACTCCTTGGATGATCAACACCTGGCTCCTTGGCAACCATTGATCATCCTACAAGGGTTTATCTCTAAACCTTACTCGCCTCTCTATAAATAGAAGGCAATACACACAACATTATAAGTTTCACACACTTGGGCAAATACCGCTTTGCAGCAGTCGAGTATGGTCTTTGTTTATGTGTTACCCGAGCTTCTTGATCTTCATCATTCTCATTAGGTCCTTACCATTCTACATAGGAAACCAAACAACAAAACCATTCTCATCCGATCTTTGAAATGGATTTACATACCATACGTAAACAATTAAACTCACAAACTTCTAAATAAAAGAAAAATGAAATGATAATCTAATAAGAAATTTTACGATCCCATCGTAATGAGAAAAAGGATAGAAATAAATATTTTTACGATCGCGCCTTAATGCACGGGGTCATTATGCTTGCTTAAAATAATTTATAAGCCTCTTTAAACATTTTTTTTTCTAACAACAAATTTTTAACAGTTGTATGCCACCTATCTAAGAGTTACATCTTAGAAATTTCTCGGACAATCACATGTAACTAACAATGAAGTACGTTTACATTGAGAAACTTTTGATATTATATAAGACATATTTGCTACCAAGCATGACATTTATGAACCTTGTTCACAACAAACATGAGTTGATCATGACTAGAGTGTTGCTGTCTTGCTGATACCTTTATCATGACGAACTCGACTAAAGTTTATCCTGATTCTTAAAAAGACATGTCTTTTAAGCTGCCAAAACCGAATCTAAATACTCTTTTTAATGATGTTGAGGTAACATATATTGGGTACTCATACTCATTCCTCAAGAAAAACTTGTTCAATTTGAATTCCGATAACAAAAGCATTATCAATTATCACATGTAGGTAGGGTTACGGGGCGGTTCGGTTTCGGTTGAAGATTTTAACTATCTATCACGGTGCGGGTAGTTCATTTTACTATCCGAAACCGAACTGTACTAGGCGGGTAACCAGACATGCGCGTACCCGAAACATTCAAATAACATTGAATAGGTTAGAGTCATGGTAAAGTTGTTCCGTCGCAATAGAAACATTCAAATTGTCATACGTAATAAATAATAATACTATTTATTTGATGTTTATATATTCTGATCACTTTAATTATATGTAGTCCATGGACGTTAGTAAATGATCACATTAGGCAAGTAAAAATGCATTATATGATAAAAGTAGTGTAATAATATAGTTAATACTTGTACATTTTTGTGAATGTTTTGTTAAAACCTACACGTATATTATACATGGTTCGGTTCAGGTAACCGCGGATAACTAAAAGAAAAAAATAAAACTGAACCTTGATAATCAGGTTTTTTCGGTTTCGGTTTCTTCAATTATCGGTTTCTTGCGGTTTTGAATTGAGCAGACCGACTCCGTTCGTCGATTTATCGGATTTTTTGAACACCCCTACATGTCTGCGCAAGGCCGGATTTAAGCATGTGAGGGGTGATCAACCGCACAGGGCCTCTATTTTTTAGGGGCCTTCGATTTTTAAAACTTTCTTATAGGTATAAACTCATTTTTGAAGGATAACATATGATTTAGAAAGAAGAATGTAACATCGGTATGACAAGAATCAAAATTTTTAAGTTTTCATTGAAAAAAGAGCTTAAGTTTGTGCTTTAATGGTAAAATAAAGTAAATGGTTTTGGTGGGGAAGACTAAACTAGAGTCATAAGAAAGTGTGTGGGGCCCATAAATTATGTTGTTTTCTCTACCTATGTTTCTTATGAAAGTTACACTTTAACCACTTTGTCTTTAATAATTATGATTTAAAACTCTATCCTTATGTGAAACATAAATTTTTGGTGGAAAGTTTAAACAAAGTAAACATTATAGATTGTTTTATAAAAGTAAATAGAACTTCATGGATCATCATAAAATGTTTTAGAAACGGTTATACTTAGAAGAATAGAAGATTTATTTAAACTTGAAGAAGATTGGATGTGTCATTTGATCGATATAAAAACAAAAGCATAATCTAATTACAGTAATTGTTTTTACACACACTTCAATTCCGATGTTAAAAGGGCCCATTTTAAAAAGCTGCCACAGGGCCATCAAATTTCACCCGACGGCCCTGTTTAAATCCTATTAGTAGGTATGCGTTTAACTGATATAAAATAAAAAAAAGTAACCAGATACAAATTTAGCGTCAAAGTTTCATCAATGACAAATTTTTAGCCGCAAAATTTTTTACAATGATCCGCAATCCAAATTTTACCTTTATGTTATGACATCATTACAACATAAGCTATACGCAATATGGAATTAAACCTGGCCTAATGATTTTAGCCGTATAATTACTTTCTCGGTTCCTCCTACTTAAAAGGACGTTTCTCAACTTTCATGGACTCTTTAAATGCAATAAACATGTTTCGACATATGTGATCGATTAAGTTAGACTTTCGATTTGACTCAAACATTCTCTGCATTGTAGCTTCATGCTAACCGAATCGCTTAAAGTGCAGTGAATACTCAGGGCTAGTCCTGAGCTTTCGGATAACCACTTCGTCTTTAATATTTATAATTTAAAATTTTATCTTTATGTGAAGCATATATTTTTGGTGTGAAAGTTTAAACAAAACACATATCTTATGAAAAATTATATTTTTAGATGGGAATTTTGTTTTAAAGAAATTAAACATTATAGATGTTTTAGAAAAGTAAATGTTATCGGCTAATATATTTTGTGAAAGTCCTATATGATATCTTATCTTCTAGGAAAGTATTTAGAACTTCATGGATCATCATAAAATGTTTTAGAAACTCAACACTTATACTTTTTAAAACCTTGTGCTCAACTTTATATATATTTAAACCTATGGATTACACTCAATCTTTGTGTTGACTTTTTAAGCATGTATTTTCAGGTAATAATGTTTAGCTTGGCATGATGATAATTTGGGCGTGGAGGAGTGGCTAAGGCTGGAGGGGCGTTTCTGTCACGGCAGCTTAACTACTTGACTACCCTATTTTGCATGTCATTCGTAAAACCTTTTGTGTCTCATACATTTCCGCTGCTATACTTTGTTTATTTTTCCGCTGCAAACTCTATTTACTTTTCCGCTGCAACTTTGACTAAAGAGTACTTGTACTCTAAACGGTTTGTAAATTGAATGATATGTTTTGGTCACATTTCAAACGCCCCGAGTTGTGGTCGTTTACTATAAATGTGCCTGGTTTCTATTTTCGTAATACCCCCAGCACGATAGCTGCCATATTTGAGTTGGGGGTGTTACAAATCAATAGTTAGGTTTCATTAGATCTAAGCAAACACAAGTTAATTTAGCCTAGCATGTTAAAGGAAAGAAAAGCACAAACATAAATCATAAAATACATAGACATATTGTATGGATTGAATGAAGACTTATCTTAGATTAAACATGCAAGTTAGAGGGGTAAAAGTACCCTCTAAGGTCTGTGATACACGAGCTAGGGTTTAACCCTTAAGTTCTCCACCAAGTTCCTCATTTAAAACAATAAAAATCATCCTATATATATAGAGAATACGGGATGGCGGCGTCAGCCCAAGGTGTGACGCCGTCACGCCGACGATTAGGGTTTTGTGATGGCCTTCTTGACGTCGTCACGCCGCCTTGTTCCAGATCTGACGGCCTTCCCTGACGCCGTCACCAAACTAGGCCAAAAACTCTCTGGCCCATCCTGAGTAACTTCCAATTTCTTCACTTCAGTTGTTCCTGACGTCGTCACGTTGAAGCTTGTGACGCCGTCACCTTCAGTGCACTTTAGGGTCTTTTGAGATTTTGTTGTTTTCCGCACTTTTTCACTCCGAAAACGCCCGAAAATGCTTCTTTTGTGATTTTCTCCTCAAAAGTACCTAAAATGAGAAAAGAAACGACTTTGGATGAAATCCGATCCAATAATATACGAATTAGGACTCAAACTGACCCCTAAAAACGTAACATTTTTCGTCTCATCAGTACGCCTCTCATTGGCTTTATAATCCTCCGAGTATTGTGAATCGGATGTTGTACCAAGTCTAGCGTGGACATTGGTACGTCTCTCATTGTTTTCGCGCTCCTGGTAGCGCGATGGGGATGTTTCGTTAAAATTAAGCCGAGCTTGTAGGCTCTGACTTGACCTTCTTCTTGCCTCCTCTTGCATGAGGTTAGTTAAGGTTTCGTAATTTTGAGATACAAAATTACTTAGTGTTAACTCAGGCGTATCCTCTTCCAGCGCAACGATCTCCGCTTCCGTATTAAGCCCCCTATCCCGGTTAGGCGCGCCTGGCGGCACAGTGTTGTCCACGTTGGGTGCCGTTNCTTGACCTTCTTCTTGCCTCCTCTTGCATGAGGTTAGTTAAGGTTTCGTAATTTTGAGATACAAAATTACTTAGTGTTAACTCAGGCGTATCCTCTTCCAGCGCAACGATCTCCGCTTCCGTATTAAGCCCCCTATCCCGGTTAGGCGCGCCTGGCGGCACAGTGTTGTCCACGTTGGGTGCCGTTTGATGGGGGGTATTGAAGAGAGTGCGCTGAAGTTCTTCAGTGCTTGGGACCACCGTAGTGGTCTGGGTAGTCCCTGCGGGCAATTCTACCGTTGGGAGAATTAGGGTTGGGCCCGATGGTTGATGACCAGGAACGCTGGTTGTCCCAGAGGCCTGCCCAGAGGTTGAGTCTTGGTGGTTCTTCCTCGTGGGGTCACCACGTGTTTTTTCCAACTGCGGAGTCAGCTGGCCTGAGTTTTTGTGTTTCGTCATTCTAGTTCTTAGTGTAGGACGGATGGCACCACTTGTTGATACAAAAGTTGGGCGTTCCTTGTTTGGGTTCCTGTTCTCGTACCAATTAGATCTTAATGCTTGAGACCTACGCACTAAGAAAGCAAGCAAACACCGTTAGGCTTATCGTGGGATTGTTTCCCACGATTATCCTCCGGCATGAGAGTAAGTAATCGGTTTTAGGGTTATGTGAAGAGTTAGGGTTGTAAGTCGTACCTTTGACGAGAGCTATGATGCCCTATATATATACATACGAAACTGATAAGGTTTCGTGTTCCTCACTCTTCGGCGTGTCCGCCGATATCAGATATTTGATATATATCTCCTTAACAGGAGATATCATAGATATAATCCATAAATAACTTTGGGTTTGGGCCTCGTGAGCCCAAACCGTTATCATAGTAGCCCACACGTGGTAGGCTTAAATGTTAGTGATGTCTAATATTCGGATTCGTGACCCGAATATAGACTATACGTCATCAATACTCATTCCTCCTTAAGAAAAACTTGTTCAATTTGAATTCCGATAACAAAAGCATTATCAATTATCACATGTAGGTAGGGTTGTTCACGGGGCGGTTCGGTTTCGGTTGAAGATTTTAACTATCCATCGCGGTGCGGGTAGTTCATTTTACTATCCGAAACCGAACTGTACTAGACGGGTAACCAGACATGCGCGTACCCGAAACATTCAAATAACATTGAATAGGTTAGAGTCATGGTAAAGTTGTTCCGTCGCAATAGAAACATTCGAATTGTCATACGTAATAAATAATAATACTATTTATTTGATGTTTATATATTCTGATCACTTTAATTATATGTAGTCCATGGACGATAGTAAATGATCACATTAGGCAAGTAAAAATGCATTATACGATAAAAGTAGTGTAATAATATAGTTAATACTTGTACATTTTTGTGAATGTTTTGTTAAAACCTACACGTATATTATACATGGTTCGGTTCAGGTAATCGCGGATAACTAAAAGAAAAAAATAAAACCGAACCTTGATAATCAGGTTTTTTCGGTTTCGGTTTCTTCGATTATCGGTTTCTTGCGGTTTCGAATTGAACAGACCGACTCCGTTCGTCGATTTATCGGATTTTTTGAACACCCCTACATGTCTGAGCAAGGCCGGATTTAAGCATGTGAGGGGTGATCAACCGCACAGGGCCTCTATTTTTTAGGGGCCTTCAATTTTTAAAACTTTCTTATAGGTATAAACTCATTTTTGAAGGATAACATATGATTTAGAAAGAAGAATGTAACATCGGTATGACAAGAATCAAAATTTTTAAGTTTTCATTGAAAAAAGAGCTTAAGTTTGTGCTTTAATGGTAAAATAAAGTAAATGGTTTTGGTGGGGAAGACGAAACTAGAGTCATAAGAAAGTGTTTGGGGCCCATAAATTATGTTGTTTTCTCTACCTATGTTTCTTATGAAAGTTACACTTTAACCACTTTGTCTTTAATAATTATGATTTAAAACTCTATCCTTAAGTGAAACATAAATTTTTGGTGGAAAGTTTAAACAAATTAAACATTATAGATTGTTTTATAAAAGTAAATAGAACTTCATGGATCATCATAAAATGTTTTAGAAACGGTTATACTTAGAAGAATAGAAGATTTATTTAAACTTGAAGAAGATTGGATGTGTCATTTGATCGATATAAAAACAACAGCATAATCTAATTACATTAATTTTTTTTACACACACTTCAATTCCGATGTTAAAAGGGTCCATTTTAAAAAGCTACCACAGGGCCATCAAATTTCACCCGACGGCCCTGTTTAAATCCTATTAGTAGGTATGCGTTTAACTGATATAAAATTAAAAAAAGTAACCAGATACAAATTTAGCATCAAAAGTTTCATCGATGACAAATTTTTAGCCGCAAAATTTTTTACAATGATCCGCAATCCAAATTTTACCTTTATGTTATGACATCATTACAATATAAGCTATACACAATATGGAATTAAACCTGGCCTAATGATTTTAGCCGTATAATTACTTTCTCGGTTCCTCCTACTTAAAAGGACGTTTCTCAACTTTCATGGACTCTTTTAATGCAATAAACATGTTTCGACATATGTGATCGATTAAGTTAAACTTTCGGTTTGACTCAAACATTCTCTGCATTGTAGCTTCATGCTAACCGAATCGCTTAAAGTGCAGTGAATACTCAGGGCTAGTCCTGAGCTTTCGGATAACCACTTCGTCTTTAATATTTATAATTTAAAATTTTATCTTTATGTGAAGCATATATTTTTGGTGTGAAAGTTTAAACAAAACACATATCTTATGAAAAAATATATTTTTAGATGGGAATTTTGTTTTAAAGAAATTAAACATTATAGATGTTTTAGAAAAGTAAATGTTATCGGCTAATATATTTTGTGAGAAAGTCCTACATGATATCTTATCTTATAGGAAAGTAGTTAGAACTTCATGGATCATCATAAAATGTTTTAGAAACTCAACACTTATACTTTGAAGAATAGAAGTTTTATTTAAACTTGATAAAGATTGAATGTGTCATTTGATCGATATAAAAATAAAAGCATAATCTAATTACAGTAATTGTTTTTACACATACTTGAATTCTAATGTTAAATGGTCCGTTTTAAAAAGTTGGGCACAGGGCCATCAAATTTCACCGGACAGCCCTTTGTATGAGTATTGATGTCGATGTATTTAGTTTTTGATGTCCGTGGTCATCCACTTTATAATAAACCAAAAAAGGGAAAAAAATGTAAAGTCCACCAAGTAAACTCACTTATCCATCATTCCCTTCACACACACTCATTTCACTCACTTATATTCCAAAAAAAAACAATCAAAATCATCACAAAACAACAATCAAAATCAACAAGGTAATGATTCTTCTAACTGAGTTTTGTTTTCGATTATTATAACAGCTGTACAATTTAATCATTTTAGATCTGAATTTTGATATTAGCGTACGAGCGTTAGATCTGAATCAATGTTTTTAAATGTTATTTTGATATCGATTTTCTTATTAAATTGTTATATAGATATCCGCGTGTTGGTTTGATACGTAATGAACTCTTAGTTAGGATTTTGAATTATGTTCATTATATGTTGTTGCAAATAAAAGGTTTTTGAAGCTACATTCTATTAACTCATGTATAGTATGGATATATACGTTGGCGAGTCGTATAGGTGTTTGAGGGACGTTGTTTTGGTGTTTGAAGGTCGAGTGCTAGAGGTTTGTGGATAAGGTGTTTGCGATCCTCGTTTTGTTGTTTAAGAGTTGTGGTTTAGTGAGTGCGAGTGTCGGAGGGTCATGGTTTTTGTGCTACAGGGACGTTGTTTACATGTTCAAGGGTCATAACGAGCTTTTCGAGGTCGTGCTTCAACGGGTATTTGTTTGGAGGGTCAAGTGTCGAAGGTATTTGGTTTGGTGTTGAAGGTCGTGTTTCGGCTAGTGTTAGAGGGTCATAGTTTAGGTGATCGAGGATCATGGTTCGGCGAGTGTTAAGAGGGTCACGGTGTAGGCTTTCAAGGGTCATGGTTATTGTGTTGTGAGAGTTATGGTTTAGATGTTGGATGGCCGTTGTTTAGGGAGTATTTGGGGTCATGCTTTTTGTGTTTGATGATAGTGAAGGGTCATCGTTGTAGTGTTTGAGGGTCGTAGTTTGGATGTTTGATTCCGTGGTTGTTTTAGTTTTACGATTGTGGTTGAAATCTTGTTTCGTGCTGTAACTTCTAGCAACTTGCTAGGTTTTTTATATTATATAGTATATTTCCATTAAAACAAGACATCTTAATCTGAATGTATTTATATGATTCTTCGTGTTAGTAATATATGTTAAAAAGTAATGAACTGTTATTTTGTAATATCGAATGTTTTTAGTGCTATTTGAGTCATTATCACTACATAAATTGTTGCATATATTGAGTAATAAGTACTAATCAAAGCTTTACTTATTTGGTTGCACATCATGGATCATCCATCAATAAGAGTAAAATGCCTGACAACATCTAGCGGTACAACAACTTCATTAAGCAACACAACTAAACTCATTATTCATTTTCCACCAAGCAATTCCATTTGCTAATGCCCTTTTGATAGTATTATTGCGATTGAAATGCCTCTTGGAGTGTATAAGATACGCCTCTTTGTCTTCGATCTTTGGTGTATCCTCGTCGATTATTTCAAGAGGGAAATGATCATACACGTCATCTTCAAGCAGAAGCTTATCAGCGTTATGTGAATTAAGAATTTTCACCCATTCCAATCTAGTTTGATTTAGTCGAGTATGATCGTTGATACACTTTTGCTAGAAGATGAAGATGACGTGTATGATCGTTTCCCTTTTGAAATAACCGACGAGGATACACCAAAGATCGAAGAAAAAAAAGGAGTATCTCCAAGAGGTATTTCAATCGCGATAATACTATCAGAAGGGAATTACTAAATACAATCGCTTGGTGTAAAATGAATGATCAACTAAAATCTGTGTTGCCTTTTGGATTGCAATCTTTCAATATCACAAATGGAAATGCTTGGTGTAAAATGAATGATTAGCCATAGAGCTAAATTTTGTATCTATATATTTATTAGGTTATAATTAACTTGAACAATATGATCGACATTCGAATTTTCTTGTTCAACCTTCACTTTATCCGTAAAAGCAACATTTATTGTGTCCTATCTCATGTAATGGGCATTATCTACTTCCTCGTCTTGTCCCAAGCTTCCATCTACAAACTCTTCCTTACTACCAGTAACACCCCCATTTTTCATAGATCGCAGCGGATTTAGAGTTGGGGTATTACTTCATGGAAACAAAGACAAGATAATAGAAAACGACTCAAAAAGAGACGTTTTTGAAAAAGGTGTTATCATTTATTTATTCATCAGAGTTTTTACAGTAAAAGATATACTTTTACCAAAAGAGAGGTCCCTAAGATACGTTTTAAAGCAAATCAGATGAATGATAACTATTATGGACGTCCTCATGTCCAGTTCTTCTCCGTGCAAGGGTTCCTAAAGAGCTCAATTACCTAGGATAACATGCTTGAAAGGGAACACTAAGGTTGAGTGAGAGTCATAGGTTTAAGTAGATATAGATTGAATACAAGTTCCACAGGGTTCAACTTAAACCCTATGTGTGGAAAAGTTTTAGAGATAGCGGGTATATTGCACTAAGCTCATGAACCACACGTTAACAGTCCGGGTCATGGGGTCTGTAGACCAACCATGTGGGGACGGTAATGATAACTTGCCAAAGTTAATCCTTCAGAAGGTTCAAATATAATACTTATTGATACCCTCCAGTGAGAGGTAGTATCAACGGGAGTTGTCAAACTTCAATAGATCTATCAATTATATTCGCGTTCACGCGCAAGTGATTAGATTCATGAATTTGGTTATGTAGTAGTGGCAGATAGTTTAATCGTGCAACAACCAAAGAAAAAGACTTGTATTTGATTTAAAGCATGTATCCCCCTCACATGGCTTTTAAAGCATGTTAGGAATACGTTTATTCACATTCAAGACTCGGTCACCCCGAGCATAGATTAGCATTATGTAGCTCGTAGTATTTATCTTATTAGTTAGTAGATCATTAGTATACTAGTATGTAAATAGTATTCGTGGAGTGAGTCGGGTCTTCACCCACTGTGCTCACTCTACAGCCTGTTTCATGAGGCACTTAGGGTACTTGTATAAATACCCTCTACCACCTAAGGTAGAGGGTTGAACCTCCCATTTTAATCATACAACTATTTTCTTTCTTCACTTTCTCTCTCTAGGTTCCACTTTCTCTCTCTAACTTATACATAAGAAAAACGCCACTTTGATCCATCATTTAACATGTTTGTGACTTAATGATTATCCTACAATTGGTATCAAGAGCCAAGGTTTCACCCTAGGGCCTAGCTTAGTCGGATTTGGTGGTGGTTTTTAGTGTTTTAGTTAGTTAGAAAAAGTTCTCTCATTCTTTCTCTTGGTTTGATCTTGTTGATGTTATTGGAAGAGTTATGGATGTACTTTCTTGATTAGTGGTGTTAGTTTTACCTAGTTCTTAAGTTGGTTTGGCTAAATCATTCATTGGTTGAGTTTGAGAAGTGATTTGGGTGGTGTTTCTTTGTAGCGTTTACCTCCAATGCCTTGTGTTCTTGGTAGCGTTTAGTTCTGACTTTCAGCGTTTTGGTGGTAGCGTTTAGCAGAGTTTCTATATTGGGACATAAGGACAAAACGCTAGATAGCGACTGGCTTGGCAGTATGTGTTAGCGTTTAGTACCTTCTGGCGTTTAGTGGTTATAGCGTTTAGTGGCACAAGCGTTTACCTCGAATTAGCTTTTAGCTCTAATTCAGCGTTTAGTGTTTCCAGCATTTTGCTCACTTCAGCGTTTAGCTCAAACTCAGCGTTTTGTGATTCCAGCGTTTAGCTCATCTCAGCATTTAGCACAGTTTGGCATTTAGCTCCTTTCAGCGTTTAGCTCGTGTTCAGCGTTTAGTTCATTTTCAGCGATTAGTTCAAGTCAGCGTTTAGTGGGTCCAGCGGTTAGTAATTCTAGCGTTTACCTTCAGTTTTGTAGTTTCTTTTGCGGACTTTAATAAAATCCCGGGAAAGAACTAATTTCTCGGTTTAAGTCACAAGATTTGTACAATCAAGACTTAAGAGTTTATCATGGCAACTCCTTCTGATGACATTCAAGCTGCTGGGTCCAATACTCGACCTCCTATGCTGGATAGGACGGATTATGAATCGTGGGCTCAATGAATTCGACTTTATTGCTTGGGAAAGGATAATGGGATCAACATACTCAAATCAATTGATGAAGGACCGTTTCAAATGGGCACCACTAGAGATGTTATCTCAACTAGTGAAGATGGTACAGTCACCCTGGGAATTGACAGACCACGCACTTACAATGATCTTAATGAAGCTGAAAAGAAGCGCTATGATGCAGATATTCGAGCCTCCAACATTGTGATACAAGGGTTACCCAAGGATGTGTACAAGCTCATTAACTTCAACACAAAAGCCAAAGCTGTTTGGGACAATGTCAAAATGCTTTTGGCTGGATCTGAATTAACCAAAGAAGACCGGGAATCCCAATTGTATGATGAGTTTGAACATTTCAAGCAGAATCCTGGTGAGAGCATCACTGACTACTATGTCAGGTTTCATAAGCTTGTGAATGACATGAGAATCATCAAGATGACAATGCCCAACATTCAGCTAAACTCCAAGTTCGTGAACAACATGGCACCAGAATGGGGATAGGTTTGTGACTGCTGTGAAGCTCAATAAAGGTCTGAGAGATACCAACCATGAACAGCTTTATGCATATCTTCAACAACATGAGAAACACGCCAACTATGACCGCATGATGAGGGAAAAACTCAATCCAACACCTAATCCCAGTGATAGTAACTCACAACTTGCCTTCGTTTCGAATGCTCAGATTCACCACCAACCCTCCAATGATCTAAGTCTCTACAACCCTACTTCACCAACACCATTATCATCGCTTGGGCAATCATCCGGAATCACACCATCTGCTGTAAACTCCCATCATGAATCAGGTTATTCTCACACCGACCTAATGATTGACAACCTTACTAACCAGGTAGCTCTACTTGCACAACAATTCAGAGCAACACTTCCCCAAACTAACAATCAACTCTGAACTTCCTCTAATCCACGTAATCAAGCCATTGTGAAAGATGGGAGAGTTGTGGTGCAAAATGTTCAAGGAAGACAAAATCTGAATCAAAGGAATGGCGTTAGTGGGAATGTGCAAAACAGAGTCGGTAATGCACTTCAAGGGCAGGCTAGGCAACCTAAGTGCTATAACTGTGGAGGATTGGGACACATAGCTAGGAACTGCAATCAACCAAAGCGTCCCCAAAAATCCGAGTACTTCAGGGACAAAATGCTGTTGATGCAAGCTCAAGAGAATGGGGCGGCATTGGATGAGGAGGAGTTATTGTTTCTGGCAGGAAATGATGGGAACACATTTGATGCTGACATTGATAATCAGCCTGTGCAAGACTTGGCCCTTAATGATCCCACATCTTCCAAGCCGATGACTGTGATGCTTTCGACTCAGATGTTGATGATGAACCTACTGCTCAAACCATTTTCATGGCAAATCTGACTGCTGCAGTTTCATCAGGAAAACCATCCAACTCATCTACTGCACCTAACATCTCTGAGGTACCCACATCACTCCACAAGCATGATATGTGTGATGACCAAGAGGTCCACCGCGAAATACAACCGCCTAATACCGTAGGTACTTGCACTGTTAATATGGGAAATAGCAATATGATGAGACGAAAAATGTTACGTTTAGGGGTCGGTTTGAGTCCTAATTCGTATTAACATCTTAATCTGAATGTATTTATATGATTCTTCGTATTAGTAATATATGTTAAAAAGTAATGAACTGTTATTTTGTAATATCGAATGTTTTTAGTGCTGTTTGAGTCATTATCACTACATAAATTGTTGCGTATATTGAGTAATAAGTACTAATCAAAGCTTTACTTATTTGGTTGCACATCATGGATCATCCATCAATAAGAGTAAAATGCCTGACAACATCTAGTGGTACAACAACTTCATTAAGCAACACAACTAAACTGATTATTCATTTTCCACCAAGCAATTCCATTTGCTAATGCCCTTTTGATAGTATTATTGCGATTGAAATGCCTCTTGGAGTGTATAAGATACGCCTCTTTGTCTTCGATCTTTGGTGTATCCTCGTCGATTATTTCAAGAGGGAAATGATCATACACGTCATCTTCAAGCAGAAGCTTATCAGCGTTATGTGAATTAAGAATTTTCACCCATTCCAATCTAGTTTGATTTAGTCGAGTATGATCGTTGATACACTTTTGCTAGAAGATGAAGATGACGTGTATGATCGTTTCCCTTTTGAAATAACCGACGAGGATACACCGAAGATCGAAGAAAAAAAAGGAGTATCTCCAAGAGGTATTTCAATCGTGATAATACTATCAGAAGGGCATTAATAAATACAATTGCTTGGTGTAAAATGAATGATCAACTAAAATCTGTGTTGCCTTTTGGATTGCAATCTTTCAATATCACAAATGGAAATGCTTGGTGTAAAATGAATGATTAGCCATAGAGCTAAATTTTGTATCTATATATTTATTAGGTTATAATTAACTTGAACAATATGATCGACATTCGAATTTGCTTGTTCAACCTTCACTTTATCCGTAAAAGAAACATTTATTGTGTCCTATCTCATGTAATGGGTATTATCTACTTCCTCGTCTTGTCCCAAACTTCCATCTACAAACTGTTCCTTACTACCTGTAACACCCCCATTTTTCATAGATCGCAGCGGATTTAGAGTTGGGGTATTACTTCATGGAAACAAAGACAAGATAATAGAAAACGACTCAAAAAGAGACGTTTTTGAAAAAGGTGTTATCACTCATTTATTCATCAGAGTTTTTACAGTAAAAGATATACTTTTACCAAAAGAGAGGTCCCTAAGATACGTTTTAAAGCAAATCAGATGAATGATAACTATTATGGACGTCCTCATGTCTAGTTCTTTTCCATGCAAGGGTTCCTAAAGAGCTCAATTACCTAGGATAACATGCTTAAAAGGGAACACTAGGGTTGAGTGAGAGTCATAGGTTTAAGTAGATATAGAGTGAATACAAGTTCCACAGAGTTCAACTTAAACCCTATGTGTGGAAAAGTTTTAGAGATAGCGGGTATATTGCACTAAGCTCATGAACCACATGTTAACAGTCCGGGTCATGGGGTCTGTAGACCAACCATGAGGGGACGGAAATGATAACTTGCCAAAGTTAATCCTTCAGAAGGTTCAAATATAATACTTATTGATACCCTCCAGTGAGAGGTAGTATCCACGGGAGTTGTCAAACTCCAATAGAACTATCAATTATATTCGCGTTCACGCGTAAGTGATTAGATTCATGAATTTGGTTATGTAGTGGTGGCAAATAGTTTAATCGTGCAACAACCAAAGAAAAAGACTTGTATTTGATTTATAACATGTATCCCCCTCACAGGGCTTTTAAAGCATATTAGGAATACGTTTATTCACATTCAAGACTCGGTCACCCCGAGCATAGATTAGCATTATGTAGCTCGTAGTATTTATCTTATTAGTTAGTAGATCATTAGTATAATAGTATGTAAATAGTATTCGTGAAGTGAGTCGGGTCTTCACCCACTGTGCTCACTCTACAGCCTGTTTCATGAGGTACTTAGGGTACTTGTATAAATACCCTCTACCACCCAAGGTAGAGGGCTGAACCTCCCATTTTAATCATACAACTATTTTCTTTCTTCACTTTCTCTCTCTAACTTATACATAAGAAAAACGCCACTTTGATCCATCATTTAACATGTTTGTGACTTAATGATTATCCTACAATTGGTATCAAGAGCCAAGGTTTCACCCTAGGGCCTAGCTTAGTCGGATTTGGTGGTGGTTTTTAGTGTTTTAGTTAGTTAGAAAAAGTTCTCTCATTCTTTCTCTTGGTTTGATCTTGTTGATGTTATTGGAAGAGTTATGGATGTACTTTCTTGATTAGTGGTGTTAGTTTTACCTAGTTCTTAAGTTGGTTTGGCTAAATCATTCATTGGTTGAGTTTGAGAAGTGATTTGGGTGGTGTTTCTTTGTAGCGTTTACCTCCACTGCCTTGTGTTCTTGGTAGCGTTTAGTTCTGACTTTCAGCGTTTTGGTGTTAGCGTTTAGTAGAGTTTCTATATTGGGACATAAGGATAAAACGCTAGATACCGATTGCCTTGGCAGTATGTGTTAGCGTTTAGTACCTTCTGGCGTTTAGTGGTTATAGCGTTTAGTGGCACCAGCGTTTACCTCGAATTAGCGTTTAGCTCTAATTCAGCGTTTAGTGTTTCCAGCGTTTTGCTCACTTCAGCATTTAGCTCAAACTCAGCGTTTTGTGATTCCAGCGTTTAGCTCATCTCAGCGTTTAGCTCAGTTTGGCGTTTAGCTCCTTTCAGCGTTTAGCTCGTGTTCAGCGTTTAGTTCATTTTCAGCGATTAGTTCAAGTCAGCATTTAGTGGGTCCAGCGATTAGTAATTCTAGCGTTTACCTTCAGTTTTGTAGTTTCTTTTGTGGACTTTAGTAAAATCACGGGAAAGAACTAATTTCTCGGTTTAAGTCACAAGAGTTGTACAATCAAGACTTAAGAGTTTATCATGGCAACTCCTTCTGATGACATTCAAGCTGCTGGGTCCGATACTCGACCTCCTATGCTGGATAGGACGGATTATGAATCGTGGGCTCAACGAATTCGACTTTATTGCTTGGGAAAGGATAATGGGATCAACATACTCAAATCAATTGATGAAGGACCGTTTCAAATGGGCACCACTAGAGATGTTATCTCAACTAGTGAAGATGGTACAGTCACCCTGGGAATTGACAGACCACGCACTTACAATGATCTTAATGAAAAGCTGAAAAGAAGCGCTATGATGCAGATATTCGAGCCTCCAACATTGTGATACAAGGGTTACCCAAGGATGTGTACAAGCTCAGTAACTTCAACACAGAAGCCAAAGCTGTTTGGGACAATGTCAAAATGCTTTTGGCTGGATCTGAATTAACCAAAAAAGATCGGGAATCCCAATTGTATGATGAGTTTGAACATTTCAAGCAGAATCCTGGTGAGAGCATCACTGACTACTATGTCAAGTTTCATAAGCTTGTGAATGACATGAGAATCATTAAGATGACAATGCCCAACATTCAGCTAAACTCCAAGTTCTTAAACAACATGGCACCAGAATGGGATAGGTTTGTGACTGCTGTGAAGCTCAACAAAGGTCTGAGAGATACCAACCATGAACAGCTTTATGCATATCTTCAACAACATGAGAAACACGCCAACTATGACCGCATGATGAGGGAAAAACTCAATCCAACACCTAATCCCAGTGATAGTAACTCACAACTTGCCTTCGTTTCGAATGCTCAGATTCACCACCAACCCTCCAATGATCTAAGTCTCTACAACCCTACTTCACCAACACCATTATTATCGCTTGGGCAATCATCCAGAATCATACCATCTGCTGTAAACTCCCATCAGGAATCAGGTTATTCTCACACCGACCTAATGATTGACAACCTTACTAACCAGGTATCTCTACTTGCACAACAATTCAGAGCAACACTTCCCCAAACTAACAATCAACTCCGAACTTCCTCTAATCCACGTAATCAAGCCACTGTGGAAGATGGGAGAGTTGTGGTGCAAAATGTTCAAGGAAGACAGAATCTGAATCAAAGGAATGGCGTTAGTGGGAATGTGCAAAACAGAGTCGGTAATGCACTTCAAGGGCAGGCTAGGCAACCTAAGTGCTATAACTGTGGAGGATTGGGATACATAGCTAGGAACTGCAATCAACCAAAGCGTCCCCAAAACTCCGAGTACTTCGGGGACAAAATGTTGTTGATGCAAGCTCAAGAGAATGGGGCGGCATTGGATGAGGAGGAGTTATTGTTTCTGGCAGGAAATGATGGGAACACATTTGATGCTGACATTGATAATCAGCCTGTGCAGGACTTGGCCCTTAATGATCACAACATCTTCCAAGCCGATGACTGTGATGCTTTCGACTCAGATGTTGATGATGAACCTACTGCTCAAACCATTTTCATGGCAAATCTGACTGCTGCAGTTTCATCAGGACAACCATCTAGCTCATCTACTGCACCTAACATCTCTGAGGTACCCACATCACTCCACAAGCATGATATGTGTGATGACCAAGAGGTCCACCGCGAAATACAACCGCCTAATACCGTAGGTACTTGCACTATTAATATGGGAAAAAGCAATATTATTCCATATGAACAATATGTAAGTGCCAATGGGTCGTCGGTTGTATCCAGTAGTGCACTTCTCGGAATTACTAATAAGTGTGACAAGTATGAGCCCTTAGAGCATGTCCCTACTGATATATTGGTTTCTAGAATTAATATGCTTAAGGATCAGGTTGCCATTTATGAACAACGTGCTAAGTTTGAACTAACTGATCGTGAGCAGAAAATGGATTTGCAATTGCGTGTACTTATTTCTGAACGTAATAATAAGGAAGAAACTTTAAAAGGAGAATTGGAATCACTGAAAAGACGACTGGATCAAACGGTTAAACAAAAACAAGAAATTCAAGAATGTGTCAAAGCGATGAAAACTGATTTCCAAGAAACGGAAACTAAGCTCTTAGATGATTTTTCCAAAATTAAAACGTTAAAGAATAAACTTGAAAATAAGTTGTAACACAAGGCCAAACCATTCAAACTGCTCATATGATCCATAGTCATAAAACTTTATGCGATGAACATAGTGATAAGGATGTAGGCAAACCCAAAACCAATTTCCTTAGGAAAGTTAAGAGTGCTCAACCTGCTTTGTATGATGCTAATATTATGCTTGAGCCTGATCATGCCCCTCCTGATGTGACAATGTTTGATGAGTCAACTGAAATCGAAAAAGAAACTAGACTTAAGTTGGCTGACAAGTTAAAGGATCCCATGTGCATTAGGAATAAGATTCTATATAAGTATGATTATTCTGAAGATAACAGTATGATTATTCTGAAGATAACAGAATTGCAATTTTTGTTCCTCAAAAGAGAATAGCTCCTGAGCATGTGTTCTGGAACCATGACCTAGAGAAAATGCAAGCTGAAAGAACTGTGGGAAACACTCGTACATTGTTTAAGATTGCTGGCCCAACAATATACCCTAATAACACACCGATGCATCTTGTTCCACTTACTCTTCCCACTCAAAATAATACTTTAATTGCTCTTTATGTGCTTGGTCAACTATTCAAAGATTTTGATAATACATGTAAAAAGAGAATTACACCAACTGGTATTACGGAAGGGGAACGGGGTTTTGAAAAAACTAAACGGTGCTATCAAACTGAAGTCATGCCATTTTTTAACCTTGTAAAAGAACATTTCGAGGGTCTTAAGGATACTTTAAACAAAGAAGTGGCTGATATGAAAGAGGTGTTTAAAAGTGTTGAAAACGAGGGTAATCAACTGGCACTAGATCTTAAATATAGTGAAATTGAAAGAAAAAACATTCGTATCATGAATGAGAATCTGATTGCTAGTTGTGTTGCACAGGATGTGTTTTATACTGCTACTAATTCCGCTTTATCTGTGTGCCAATTTCATGAAATGTCCGTTGCATTAAATGTTCTTCAGAATCGTGTTGTTGAGCTTGAGGGGGAGAATGTTAAATTGCGTGAAAAAATTCAAAATGATGATCATGATAACATGGTCAGGTATTTGTCTAAACTAGAAGTTGATAACCTTAACTTGCAATTAAAGTATCAAAATCTAGAAGAGCGATTTAAAAATTCAAAAAACAAGACATCTTCGGATGCTTCTGAATTTGATACATGTTTTGAATTAACCAAACGTGATGAAAAGATTCAAGCTCACACTAACACGATTCAGAAACTCAGGACCCAAATTGCCCAATTGAAGTCATCAAAACATGTGGTAACTGACACCAATAAACCTTCGTCTGTAGATTCTCAGAAATTTCATCACCAAGACACCATTAATAAACTACTTTGTGATATAGAGTGGTACCAAGCTGAAAATTCCAATACCAAAATGCGTTACAAAGAGTTATACGACTCAATCAAAGTAACACGTGAGAAAACTAATGGTAAAATAGATTCTTTGTTAAATGAAATTGAGAACCTAAAGACGAAGGTGAAAGGAAAAATGTCAGTCACATCTAATGAAATGATTGTTTCTAAGGTTTCTAATGTTAGAAAACATGATGTTGAAGCTGTTAATATCTCTCTTCCCCTTAGGAATAACAAATGTGCTCACTATGCTTATCTGCTATATCTTAAGGATAGTCTAGACTTGCTTCGTGAATTTGTAGAAGAGGATAGGGCAAAGAAACCACTGGATAGTGTCATTCTAGACTCTTGCTTTCTCGCTATAAGATCTCAGGAACTTCTAGAATATGCTATTGGAACGTGCCCAATGGATGACAACGAGCCCAATAGGCCTAATGCACCCCCACTGTTAGGTAGGAACAAGCGCGTTACCTTTAATGTGCCATTAAAAACGTATGAACCCAGCACGTCAGCAACAAATAAACATATAGCAGTCAAACAAACTAATGTTCCCGTCATTGCTTCTACAGGAGTAAACAGTGACTCTAATGCTAGCGGGTCAAAGCCCAGTGGTAATACAAGGAACAATATGACTTCGCCAGCTAAGAGTGCTCATGGAATGAAAGTAGAAGACCACCCTAGGAACAATAACATCTGCGTGTGTAAAATGAATCGTGTTGATTCTAGTATTAGCGTTAAGCGTGCTGTAATTAATTCGAATTCTGTTGCAACGTGTAAGACATGTACTAACTGCTTAATTTCCAGTAATCATGATGCTTGTGTTTTAGCTTATGTGAAATCCATTAATCGTGCACGTTCTAAGAAAGTTAGAAGGGCTAAAAGAGTTAGGAGAACTAAAAGTGCTAAAGTGGAAAAACTTGTTTGGAAAGAAACTGGAAGGACCTTCACCAATGTAGGATACCAATGGAGACCTACTGGAAGAAAATTCACCTTAGGAAGTAGGTGCCCTTTAACTAAAATGATTCCACATAGACATAAGCTTGTAAGGGAATGGAAACCAACTGGCAGAACATTTCCCATAGAAACTACGTGTCTTGATACTAGGGCTACTGAAACTAAATGTGATGTCCCCACTACATCCACCATGTCTGAAGTGAATTCTGGTTGTTCAAATCATGTGTGTGCTAACCAAACGGAACCCAATAGCATTTGGGGATCCACGTTTTTCAGTTATCCATTCTGGTCTGTTTTCAAATGCAGGTCGTACAAATCGTCCTGTGGTATTTGGACTCAGGCTGCTCAAAACATATGACCGGGGATCGCTCGCGGCTCAAAAATTTCGTGAAGACTATGTGTTTGGTGACAGTGTTATCTCAAGAGTGTATTACGTAGAGGGTCCTGGGAATAACCTCTTCTCTGTTGGTCAATTCTGTGATTCCGACCTAGAAGTGGCATTCAGAAAACATACGTGCTTCGTTAGAGAACTTGATGGGGCTGAATTACTCAAGGGCAGTCGTGGCACAAACTTATATACCATCTCTATCAAAGACATGATGAGATCCTCTCCCATTTGCTTGCTCTCCAAGGCGTCAAGGTACAAATCATGGCTATGGCATCGCCGGTTGAATCACTTAAACTTTCGCACAATTAATGAACTTACTCGAAAAGATCTTGTTCATGGTATGCCCATGTTGAAGTACGAAAAGGATCATCTATGCTCCACATGTCAATTTGGAAAAAGCAAGAAATACACACACAAATCTAAAATTGTCAACACCATCTCAGAAGTCCTTCACACCCTTCATATGGATCTTTGTGGTCCAATGAGAGTTCAAAGTATCAATGGTAAAAGATACATTCTGGTTATAGTAGATGATTTTTTCAGGTTTACATGGGTGAAGTTTTTGAGATCGAAGGACGAAACTCCAGAAATCATAATCAAAATCATCAAGCAGTTGCAAGTCAGACTTAACAAAACCGTCAGAATCATCCGCACAGACAATGGAACAGAGTTTGTCAATCAACAACTCACCCAGTTCTATGAAAGCATTGGGATAAGTCACCAAAAGAGTGTTCCTCTCACACCTCAACAAAATGGAGTAGTTGAAAGAAGAAACCGTACACTTGTTGAAGCTGCTAGAAGTATGCTGATATTTTCCAAAACACCAATGTTTCTCTGGGCGGAAGCTATTGCAACTGCTTGCTACACCCAAAACAGATCATTGATACAACCCATCCATAACAAAACCCCTTATGAGCTAGTGCATCAAAGAAAGCCAGACCTCTCCTTCCTACGTGTGTTTGGTGCACTTTGTTACCCAACCAATGACAGTGAAGACTTGGGAAAACTTAAGGCTAAGGCAGATATCGGAATTTTTGTAGGGTATGCACCGGATCGGAAGGGATACCGAATCTACAACAAGAGAACCCGACAAATCATGGAAACAATTCACGTAACTTTTGATGAGCTGACTGAGCAACAGGTTTCAGGACACAACAGCTCTGGACCCGTACCTAATCCTTTATCTCCTGGACCAATCAGTTCAGGACTTGTACAGCATTCCACGTCTGCATCACCTTATGTACCACCCACTTGTGAAGAATTGAAAAGTTTGTTTGATCTGATGTTTGATGAATATTTTGAGCCACCCATCGACAATCCAGCCAATGACAACCCATCTTTACCTCAACGTGTCGAGGCTCCAATTCCACATAACTCAAATGGTCCATCTGTGTCTGTCTCACTCAGTCAAGATGCACCCACTGTCAGTACTTCACAAACCTCATCAAACCTTCAATCTTCTTCCATACACCAAGGAGATGCAGTTGACGATTCCACTAAAGAAAATTCGTCTCCTCCTACTCATGATGAGCCATTTGTGAATATATTTGCTCCAGATCCCACGACCGACACTACTTCATTAACAGATCAACAAATGGCATCAACTTCATCCTATCCCCATCATCACGAGCATCTCAGAAAATGGACAAACGATCACCCAATTGACAATATCATTGGTAACCCATCTAGACCAGTGTCCACGCGTAGACAACTTGCCACTGATGCCTTGTGGTGCTTCTTCAATTCCGTGCTATCAAAGATTGAACCTAAGGATTTTAGAGATGCATTGACTAAAAGCTCATAGTTCACAGCTATGCAAGAAGAAATTCATGAATTTGACCGACTCGATGTGTGGGAACTAGTACCTCCTCCAGATTGTGCAATGATTATCGCTCTCAAGTGGATATTCAAGGTAAAGCTTGACGAGCATGGTGAAGTAATCAAAAACAAGGCTCGGGTGGTAGCTAAAGGATATCGTCAAGAAGAAGGCATAGACTTTGAAGAATCCTTCGCACTAGTTGCTAGAATTGAGGCCATCAGAATCTTTCTTGCTAATGCGGCTAGTCTTAACATGATTGTTTATGAGACGGATGTTAAGACTGCATTTATAAATGGTAACTTGAAGGAAGTGGTCTATGTAAGCCAGCCTGAGGGATTTGTGGACCCGGAGCGTCCTAATCACGTCTACCAGTTAAAGAAGGCTCTTTATGGTCTAAAGCAGGCTCCTAGAGCATGGTACGACATTCTGTCCAAATTTCTTCTCACTAATGGGTTCGTCAAAGGCGTTGTTGATCCTACGTTGTTCACCAGAAAATCAAGAAAGCATCTTTTTCATGTTCAAATCTACGTGGATGATATCATCTTTGCCTCTTCAGATCCTAATGAATGTGATAGATTTGCTAAAGAGATGAACTCTGAATTCCAAATGTCAATGATGGGGCAGATGTCTTTCTTTCTGGGATTGCAAATTTCACAAAACCCAAATGGCATCTTCATTAATCAGTCCAAATATGCTCATGAAATTTTAAAGAAGTTCGGGTTTGACTCTTGTGACTCAGTTGACACACCCATGGTTGAAAGATCCAAACTTGATGAAGATACAGAAGGGATTCTAGTTGACCAAACTAAGTATCGAAGCATGATTGGGTCCCTAATGTACCTAACGGCTAGTAGGCCAGATCTACTTTTTGCAGTGTGCATGTGTGCAAGATATCAATCCAAACCCACCAAAAAGCATCTAGAAGCAGTCAAGAGAGTCTTCAGGTACCTACAAGGGACAATTCACATGGGTCTCTGGTATCCCAAAGACACCAATATGGCTCTCACGGCCTACTCAGATGCAGACCATGTAGGATGTCAAGACACTCGACGAAGTACATCAGGGGCAGCTCAATTTCTAGGGAATAAACTTGTTAGCTGGTCATCTAAGAGACAAATGAGTACATCAATATCCTCCACAGAGGCTGAATACATTGCAATGTCATCATGATGTGCTCAGATCCTATGGATGAAGTCACAGTTATCGGATTATGGTTTCAGTTACAACAAAATTCCGATGTATTGTGATAACAAAAGTGCCATAGCTCTGTGTTGCAACAATGTTCAGCACTCCAGATCAAAGCACATTGACATTCGGCATCACTTCATCTGGGAACAAGTTGAAAGGGGATAGTGGAACTTTACTTTGTGAGGACAGAGTTTCAATTGGCTGACATCTTCACCAAGGCATTATCAAGAGAACGGTTTCAATTCATTCTCCCGCGTCTTGGAATGAAGTATATCACACCAGAATCGCTCAAAAGTCTTTAGGAAGAAAAAGAGGAGTAACGGATTTGCTTCAAATATCCTTGTACATAGTCTAAAACTAAAAAGAAAATACAAAAATATAAAACCTATAAAATCCATAAAAATGTGAAAAACCAGAAAATACCAAAAATAGTTCTATTTCTCGAAGTTTGCTAACTTGACCCTTAGAAATTCTGAATATATGCTTTCTTTATTGTTAATAGAAGCATGGCCCGACCAGGAAGAAGAACCGCAACTGCATCGACTGCTCCTGCAGCTGCAGCAACAATGACACCTGAGGCAATCCAACAAGCTATCACAAATGGTGTCAATGCGGCTCTAGCTGAACAAGCCGCAGCACAAGCCCGCAATAGAGACGCCGGTGTGCAAGCAGCACCTGCAGCACGCCGATGTACCTACAAGGACTTCATGGCATGTCAACCGACATACTTCAAGGGAACAGAAGGAGTAACTGAGCTAGCTCACTGGTTTGAGCGAAGTGAAACTGTGTTCCAAAGAAGTGGCTGCATTGAGAATGATAAGGTTACCTTTGCAACAGGAACCTTAATGCAAGATGCCCTGTCTTGGTGGAATACTACTGTGCAAACACTAGGAACGACAGTAGCATATCAACTTTCTTGGGTTGAATTCAAGGCCAAGATACTAAGAAAATACTGTCCTCGTTCAGAGATAAGGAAGCTGGAAGATGAGTTCCACGAGTTAATAGTAAAGGGAGTTGACCTAAGGACCTACAACCGAAGGTTCCAAGAACTCAAGGTACTATGCCCATCCATGGTACCGGACCTTGAAAAGACTCTGGAAAAGTACATCGAAGGACTTCCCCGGAGTATAGAAGGAAATGTTACTTCATCCAAACCTACATCCTTGGAAGCCGCCATGGAAATAGCTCAGAAGCTATTGGACCGGGAAGTAAAGTACAATGAACACAAGAGGAAGCTGGACGACAAAAGAACCACCCATCACAACAGCAACAATTATCAAGGCAACAACAACCACCACCGCAACAACAACAATCGCAACAACAACAGTCGCAACAACAACCAGTACCACAAGGACCGCGACACTCACCGAAGGCAAGAAAACAACAAGGCATTTGCTGCTACAGAAAGCAAAGGTTACAACGGTTCCAAACCACAATGTAACCGATGCAAGCTGCACCATGATGGTACTTGTACCATCAAGTGCCACAAATGTCAAAAGGTTGGTCATATGGCAAAGAACTGTAGAAGCCCTGCTACCGGAAGCAACGCGCTGCCTGTGACACCTACTTGCTATGGATGTGGAGAGATAGGACACATCAGAAATAATTGCCCGAAAGGAAACGGACAGAACAATGCTCGAGCTAGAGCATATGTACTTGGAGACGGCAATGCACCCGACGTTGTCACCGGTACGTTCTTACTAAATCATCATAATGCTAGAGTATTATTTGATTCAGGCGCAGATAAAAGTTTTGTGTCAGAGACTTTCGCACCTTTACTTGATACTACTCCCTCTAACCTAGACACCACTTACGAAATCGAAATGGCTAATGGGAATCTAATCGGCACCAACACCGTTATGAAAGATTGTACCCTGACCCTATTAGAAACACCTTTTCCCATCGATTTAATGCCTGTAGAACTTGGGAGTTTTGACGCCATCATAGGTATGGATTGGTTATCCAAACATCGCGCTAGAATTCACTGTGACGAAAAAGCCGTTCACATCCCACTCGAGGATGAAACTCTCATTGTCCACGGGGACAAAAGCAAAACTCGCTATGGAACCATTTCATACGCTAGAGTAGTAAAACACTTGAATAAAGGATGTCAAGTATTCATGATTCATGTGACAGAAATAAGTCAACGGAGAAACAAATCGAAAATGTTCCTATTGTTAAGGATTTTCCGGAAGTATTTCCCGAAGATTTGCCCGGTCTCCCACCAACCCGACAAGTAGAATTTCAAATTGAACTAGTACCTGGGGTAGCACCAGTGGCTAGAGCACCTTATAGGTTAGCACCATCTGAAATGAACCAACTATCGGAACAATTAAAAGAGTTGTCCGATAAAGGTTTTATTCGACCAAGCTCATCACCCTGGGGAGCCCCAGTATTATTCGTTAAAAAGAAGGATGGATCCTTCCGAATGTGCGTCGATTACCGAGAGTTGAACAAACTTACGATAAAGAATCGGTACCCCTTACCCAGAATCGTCGACCTATTTGATCAATTACAAGGATCGAGTGTGTACTCAAAAATTGATTTAAGGTCGGGGTACCATCAACTGAGAGTTCGGGAAGAAGATATTCCCAAAAATGCATTCAGAACACGCTATGGACATTACGAGTTTCAAGTGATGCCATTTGGTCTGACAAACGCACCAGCAGTTTTCATGGACTTGATGAATCGAGTATGTAAGCCATATTTAGCTAAGTTTGTGATAGTGTTCATCGACGACATTCTGATCTACTCACGTAGCGAAGAGGAACATGCCGAACACTTGAAGATTATCTTAGAACTACTCAAGAAAGAGGAGTTGTACGCAAAGTTCTCAAAATGCGACTTTTGGATACGCACCGTACAATTTCTAGGACATGTCATTAATAGTCAAGGTATTCATGTAGACCCTGCAAAGATCGAGGCCGTTAAAGGTTGGACATCTCCTACAAGTCCCACGGAGATTCGACAATTTTTAGGTCTTGCGGGTTACTACCGACGGTTCATCGAAGGTTTTTCCAAGATCACAAAGCCTTTAACCAAGTTAACCCAGAAAAACGAGAAGTATACCTGGGGAGAGAAGGAAGAATTTGCCTTCCAACTATTAAAACGGAAGCTTTGTGAGGCACCAATATTAGCACTACCTGAAGGAAGTGAAGACTTCATAGTGTATTGTGACGCTTCGTATCACGGGTTAGGAGCAGTGTTGATGCAAAGAAGCAAGGTAATAGCTTATGCATCACGACAACTGAAGAAACATGAGGAAAACTACACCACTCATGACTTGGAATTAGGAGCAGTAGTGTTTGCTCTTAAGTTATGGAGACACTACTTATACGGCACTAGGTGTACCGTGTTTACTGACCACAAAAGTCTTCAACACATTCTAGACCAAAAGGAGTTAAACATGAGACAACGCCGTTGGTTAGAATTACTTAGCAATTATGACTGTGAAATCCGTTATCACCCAGGAAAGGCTAATGTAGTAGCAGATGCGTTAAGCCGGAAAGAAAGACAAAAACCTCTCAGAGTTAAATCGTTAGGAATGACTATTTGTTCACCCCTCCCAGCACAAATTCTTACCGCCCAAAGCGAAGCTCTTAAGGAGGAAAATAGACCAAAGGAAAGGATCTATGGTATGCCCGAAAACAATAATGGTTTCGTGAAAAGATCAAATGGAATGCTTTGTTTCAAGGAAAGAAACTGGATCCCACTCTTTGGAGGTATTCGTGACCTCATCATGCATGAGTCTCACAAATCAAAATACTCCATACATCCAGGTTCCGACAAAATGTACCAGGATCTTAAGAAACTGTATTGGTGGCCGAACATGAAGGCTGACATCGCTGAATACGTCAGTAAATGTCTAACATGTTCGAGAGTAAAGGCAGAATATCAGAAACCGTCAGGACTACTTGTACAACCAGAACTCCCGATGTGGAAATGGGAACGTATTACAATGGACTTCATCACCAAGCTCCCGAAAACACCTACTGGTTACGACACGATATGGGTTATCGTTCATCGTCTTACAAAATCCGCTCATTTTCTACCAATTAAGGAAACCGATGAGATGAACACACTTGCTCAGATATATCTGAAGGAAATAGTGTCACGGCATGGAGTGCCAATTTCTATCATCTCAGATCGTGATAGTCGTTTCACGTCTCATTTTTGGGGATCTTTGCAAAAAGCTTTAGGAACGAAACTGGATATGAGCACAGCTTATCACCCACAAACCGATGGTCAAAGTGAAAGAACAATTCAAACCTTAGAAGATATGCTACGTGCTTGCGTCATAGACTTCGGAAAAGGTTGGGACAAACACTTACCGTTAGTTGAATTCTCATACAACAACAGTTATCATGCCAGTATCAAGGCAGCACCGTTCGAAGCACTTTATGGTCGAAAGTGCAGATCACCCGTTTGTTGGGCAGAAGTTGGAGAAGTACAACTCACTGGACCGGATCTAGTTCATGAGACTACCGAGAAGATTATTAAAATCAAACAGCGTTTACAAACCGCTAGAGACCGACAGAAAAGTTACGCCGACTTAAAGCAAAAACCCATGGATTTTCAGATCGGAGATAAAGTTATGTTAAAAGTATCACCTTGGAAAGGAATGATACGATTCGGAAAGCGGGGAAAGTTAAACCCCAGATACATCGGTCCATTCAAAATCCTAGAAAGGATAGGATCCGTAGCATATAAGCTCGAACTACCGGAAGAGCTTAGTCGCGTTCACGACACCTTTCATGTGTCAAACCTTAAGAGGTGCCTATCCGATGAATCTCTTGTCATTCCATTGAAAGAGATACAAGTTGATGATAAACTCCTTTTCACTGAAGAACCGGCAGAAGTCATGGATAGGGAAATTAAACAACTTAAGGAAAACCATATCCCTACTATAAAAGTTCGTTAGGACTCCAAACGAGGACCGGAGTACACTTGGGAGCGCGAGGATCAGATTCGCGCCAAGTACCCACATCTCTTTTCATAGACACCCTTGAAAACCATCTTAAACTGAAATTCCGGGACGGAATTCACTGTAAGGGGTATGTACTGTAGCCTCTCGTAATTTCCCGTACGATTAGTAAATAAATAAACAT
>LBNU01023072.1:3467-24182 GCA_014162995.1 Artemisia annua
TTTTTTTAAGTTTTTTAAAGTTGGCTAGAGAAATGCTAAGATCATAAATTTTTTACATAAAGGTTTTCACACAATAATGTATCATACATAATTTGGTCAATTAAAATAATGAGAGATAATGAATTTCAATCTAAATATTGTGTGACACATCTATTTTTGAAAAAGTTTTAATAAAAATTTTTTGATTCTAGCATTGCACATGATTCTATTTGGCGTAATATTCACCAACTTCAAGGCCGAAAATTCTCAGGTAAGTAAATATATTAGCAACATGGTTTAGTTCTTTTAAGTTTTAACCACCGTGAGACTTGAGTTCTGATTTTTTTGATTATGTATTTAGAGGTGGAAAGTGGAAACCTATTGACAAATGGTAGTGTTTTGTCACTTTAAAAAAAATAATTTGAAAAAGATTATGAATAACTAGACTTCATAAAAATATAAAAGTACAATCACATAGTTAAAAAGGTTACACGTACAATCATATTTGAATTTCGAAAATGATTGAAGTTTGGCGGTGGATTTAGTGTTTTAGTGATTTAAAAATTTGATAATTTTACAATACCGTTAAATAAAGCTGTAAAGATAGCATGAATATCAAGAAAAATAGAAATTGATGTTCAATCAACATCAAAATAAGACTAAAAAATTTCTGTCAAAGTCTAAGCTTAAAGGCCACGTTGTAGTCACCCTAGCAACTTAAGCCCTGGCTTGTTCGAGTCAAACTTTTATCGAGTTTTGAAAAAGGAATTCAAGTTCTATAACAAGCCGAGCTTGAGCTTAAAGTGTGTGAAAACCATAAATAATATTTTAGCATTAGAGTAAAATTACGGTAGTTAACAAACAATACTTTATTGAATATTTCACTACCTGTCGTCGTGAAGAAAAGTTATTTTGTTTATTAAATGAATGGACATGAAGAAGATTTAACGTTTGTCTAATTATAAGAACTAACATAAACAACCGTCTCGTGTGTTCATTTACGTTCTCGAACATCTGATTATGCGTTCGTTAATATTCGTTTATCTTCGTTTGTTTATTTATTTTCAATTTCCCAACTTTTTATTATATGCTTTCTAAATACATGAAAAAATAAACACATAAGAAAATAGGGGAATGCTACATCCACATAAATAATTCACAAAAAGAATTCACACGCTGATGTGGCAGAATTTTATTGATTAATTTTGGTATACCTTCTCTCTCTTCTCTATGATTAGATCAATCAGCTCCTGCCACACCAGCGTGTGGATTCTTTTTGTGAATTATTTATGTGGATGTAGCATTCCCCAAGAAAATATTATATGCTGGGCCTTAATGGGCCAGACCAACATTAACCCAATAACCCACATAAAAAACCTCAAGCTGCAGTCAAAGTGATTAAAAGATTTAAACAAATACAAGTTCAATCAAAACCCTTTTAATCAAAGTGATTAAAAGAAAAAAGGTTTTACCTTTTAATCAAACAAAACCCTTTTAAGTTCCTAATTATTATCGACTAATTGTAATTATATAATTTTGTATTATTCTTGAGATTTGATTTTGTTACTAATTACTTGCAGGTCAAATTATTGATTATTATTAATTGAAAGACATGTAGCTATTAGCGAAACTTTCTCTTATAGAGGTCTATATGATGCTAGACTATCCGCTAGATGTTGTGTTAAAGATATGATTGTGAATGGGCAATGGAGTTGGCCTGAGGAATGGGGATCTCTGTATCCTAACACTGTTAATATTACTGTTCCTCAATTAGATGTTAATTCCTAAGCACTCGTTCATATTATGGATTGCAATACAAGGAAAATTACTCACTCAAGACAGATTGAGAAGTTGGGGTGTGTATTATATGATGGCTTGCCCTTTATGCAAAAATGATTCTGAATTTCGTGCTCATCTGTTTTTTAAGTGCAAATTTACAAGACAAGTTTGGTGTGAAATTCAAGGAAAAATGGGCATTTCTAATGAAGCATATGAATGAGAGGATGTTGTTCAAGAATTGGCTAACAAGCCTAATGGAAACAGTGTTTGGAGTATGGTTAGGAGGTTCATATGGCAAGAAAGGAACTACAGAATATTCAAAGAAGAATGCAGAGACCGGAAGGTTCTATAAGTAAAAATAGCTGATGGAGTTAGATTGATGTTGATGGTCCTTGTTGTTAGGAAGTCACTTTTTGTTCTTAAAGTTGAAGATCTATGGAAAGTGAAAATGCATTGTCGGGGGAATGATATTTGAAGGTATGTTTGGTTTAGTCTGCTATGAATTAGCTGTGATAACAGATTAGTTTCAATGTGATAAATAGGGTGAGCTGTGAAAGATGAAGCTACCATGATTTGTCAATTGAGATTATATCTGTTACGCAGTGTTTGGAAGTGCTTTATGTGATCTTTGTTTATGGGATGATGCCCCCTTGTGATAGGATTTCACTGATTTGTGTGAGGTTGGAGCTGCATAAGGTATGTGAAATAATCTTACAAGGAGGGAATGTAGTTTCGGAAATAAGGATATCCATAGAGTAGTCATGTTGTGCTTGGTAGGGATCAAGTTAATAGTGATGCCCGGATTTATTCAGATCATTTTAGTCTGTATGGTTCAAAGTAAATGATTTTCAGTAATAAAGAATGAAAATGTAGCTATTGACTGGTTGATCTAAAAGATCTTAGTGATTCTGCACTTAAAATAATGCTTGTTCTATGATAGGGCTTTAGTTCCAATTGTGAGGTGGCAGCTGCTATTGGTTCTAAATGCAATCTTGTTGAGGGAAATGAAGTTTCTTGTGTTCGAATGTCCTAAGTAGCTAGGCGAATGGGTGAAATAGAATAGTTTGTTGACATGTATTGTTTTCTTCAGTTTGAATGTTGTATGTAGTAATTTGTTTTGTGCAGTTTTAATGGGTGTTTAGGATATGTTCATCTCTCCTTAAAATTTGCTTGTAAATATTGTTGAGTGGAGTAATATATTTCACCCATTTTCACCAAAAAAAATTAATATGTTATATAATGATGTTGGGATGGCTCTTCATTGTACTAATTAAAAGAAAGAAAGCTATGAAACGCTACAAAAACCACTAACGGCTATTGATGGAGAAAGAAAAAGAAAATAAGGTTTTGGAGAATAATTTAGACTACTAAAAGAAATTAAATAGAGCGGAGAATAGACCAACAATTTGTGGACGAGACAAGTGTCGTCAACTGGCCGGAAAGGGGGCACAAGGGTGATGAGGAGAGGTGGTCTAAATTTAAGGTGCCAAATTTCAACATGACACGAAATTGACACCAAAACAATCAGGTGTGGGGTAGAGTAATACGGTACGAGTTTGGGTAGAAAACAAGTCAACCCGCCTAAATCAGTAACAAACGGGTCAGTATGTGTTACACATGCTTATTGGTCAAGTCATCAACCCGGATAAATAACCCGCACCCGATTCACACCTCTAAATACAATGTTGAATACTGAAAATCCGTAAACATATTAAGCTTGCTGATGGAATATTAATAGCTTAAAATATATATTGAAAAATCTACAAATTTTAATGAACCCTAACTCATTATGGACTTATGTAATGCAATATACGGATCTCGAGCCACTAGCTGAAGTAAATAATTTTCTTATAATGTGTAGTACTTGACAAACTTTGAATTTCGTTCTATTGTTTTTCACATGATATAGAATGAGTCGTACATGCTTTAGCCTTAGGAAATTAGGTGTAAAGTAAGGTGCATGTTCTTGCCGTTTGCTTTGGGGACTATTTATTCCACAAGGTAGGGCATATAGGGAGACTTAATTACCACATTTATGATTTTTGTAATTTTCTCAACAATATGTGATCGAAATTTTTCTGTTCCAAAATCCAAGAAAAAATCTTATACGAGTGAAGACCAAGTCAAATTAAGCTACCTACGTCTTTAGTCTCATGACTATGTTATCATAAAAACACACATTCATCTTATAATCTTTACACAACAAAACACATATTGAAGCAAAGAAATAAACTGATCATACTCTTGTAGTTAATCTTTGACTTACATGGCTATCATCAACGAAATACAAGAAGAAGAACAACAACAAGAATCTAAAACTTATGATGTTTTCTTAAGTTTTAGAGGAATAGACACTCGTCTCAACTTTACGGATTACTTGTACGATGCCTTAGTGAGTGAAAACATATCTACCTTTCTTGATGAGCAAGAGGTTGAAACGGGGGAAGAACTAAAACCGGAGCTTACAAGAGCTATAAAAGGCTCTCGTGCTTCCATAATTGTCTTGTCTAATAACTATGCTTCTTCGACATGGTGTCTTGATGAGCTCGTACTGATCCTCGAGCAACGAAAGGTCTCCAAGCATATTGTTGTACCTATTTTTTACCACGTCGAGCCAACCCATGTTAGGAAGCAAGAGAGTAGCTTTGGAGAAGCGCTATTCAAACACAGACAAAGAATGGAGGCAGAGAAGGATGAGGAAAAGAAAAGTCAAGCTGCTCGTAAGTTGGAATTATGGACGGCAGCACTTAAAGAAGTCGCTGATCTAAAAGGAAAGGATGTATATGGCCGGTAAAATTTTCTTACTATTCCACATAATTTTTACACTTTTTTTGGGTAACGGGTTACCCCAGTAAAATGATAGTAATTTTTACACTTTTATGTCTTTCTAAAAGGAAAAGTCGAGTGGTTAATTGATCATGAAATAGCTATACATGATACACCTTTTATCAATACTGATTTTATATATACAAATCATTATGAAATAGATATAAACTTCTCATGTTCTTTATAAGCTTAGTAAATTCTATGAATGCATATGAGGGTCTATCCGTCTATGTGTCCATAAATACTATAAAAGGATGCAAATGACCGTTCATCACTTCTATTAATTTAGATTTACATGGTTGGTGTCTTGTTGATATAACTTGATTCAACTTTTCAGCATAGAGAAGGAGTTTATTGAGGAAATCGTTAAGGAAATCAGTAGAAAATTGGATATACACATGAAGAGTAAAATCCCANTGCATGTATATAGAAAGATAATTAAATGCTCGTCGTAAGGGTATATTTTTTTTCGCTTAATGATTAACGGTTTGAAAGATATTAATATTTGAAAAAAAAAGGATGAAAGTGGGTTTTTTAAATTGTTGGGATTAATCTCATTCATTAGATCAAATAAAGATGGAGGGAAGATGGATGATGGAGATTAGTCTCTTTGTATGTAAATAAAGTTTTGTCCTCAAATGATCTTAACTCTTTACATATATATTTTTTGGAGTTGGGACTAAGACACATAAGTGGCCATGGGCCATGTGGTTGATCATGAAATACCTATATATAATGATAATTGATACACCTTGGATCAATACTGATTTTGTATATCCAAATCATTATATCATTATGAAAATGAGTAAATTACATGGATGATCATCGTGGTTTTTCCAAAACTGCATCTACCTTAATGAGAGTTTTAAATTGCATCCATAATCCTTAACTCAAAAAAGAATAACACCTACGATCCATGGTTTTAACTTCCATTAACTTTTTCAGTTAAATACCCCATGTGCCTAGCACATGAGGGTAAATTAGTCATTACACTATTTTTTGTCTCATATAGTCACTTTTTTTTTAATCACTTGAAAATGTATCATACTTGTCACTTTTTGTTATTGTTTGTATTGAACTTATTTTTTTTCTTATTGTGTGTACTCAACTTTCAAATTTTGATTACTGTAGCAAGTTGAGTACACACAATAAGAAAAAAAATAGTCACACCGTCACACCACCACCACCTCAACGCTCCATAAATACTGTGTTTGTTGTATATTATATTCTCGAACTTCCACACTTTTTACCACTCTTTTCCCATTTCATGTTTGTAAAAGATCAGAAGAAGTCACATGCTCATGTCTTCTCTAAACCAAAGTAAGATCAAGTTTTGTTCATGAAAGGAAATCACTTTTTATATGTGTGTTTTGTTCTTGACTTGGGGTTTTCATTTGCGGTTAGACGATTGGTTGTGGTGAATTAGTTGGAGAGGTGGTAAATGATAGGTGGTGGTGGAGTTAGGGTATTGTGTTCTTGACTAACCGGTAATTATGAGAACTTTTTGTAGAGAGATAGAGAAACAAAGAGTGTATACCAAAACTAAAAGAGAAAGTCAGGGTTAAATAAGTTTATTGGTTATATATTTATTCTTAGAAAATGACATTGAAATAAAAGATGAGCTTAAATGACAATCATATCCTCATGTGCTTTACACGTGAGGGAGTTAACAGATTAAACTAACGAACATTAAGACAAAGAATCATGTGTGTTATTCTTTGCAAACTCATGGAAGATGAATGCAACTTGAAACATCTCAGGGATGGTAGATTAAATTTTGGACAAACCACAAGGACCATCCATGTAATTTACTCTTATGTAAGATAAAAACTTCTCATGTTCCTTATAAGTCTAGTAAATTCCATGAATGCATGTGAGGGTCTATGTGTCCATAAATACTATAAAAGGAAAATGACCGTTCATCACTTCTATTAATTTAGATTAGCAGGGTACTCGCGCGCCGCAACGGCGGGTACCCTGAAATTAAATTTTCCGGTGAATCATGTATTTTAGTTTATTATGTTTTTCTTGAAATTAAATTTACGGATATCAAGAATTTCGTTTAGCCCGTGCTCGTTCGGGCTCGAGCCCGTTTGGCCCCCACCCGTTCGGGCTCAAGCCCATTTGGCCCGTTGCCCGTTCGGGCTTGAATTTGTATAATGTACTTTATTATTTGTATTAGTGACATTTAATGCAGGAATTATGTTTAATTTGGTTGTACAATATGCTTGATAATTTGTATTTCTTATGTAAGGGGTATTTTAATAACTGTATTAATTGTATTTTTTAACCATTTAATTAATTGACTACAACAAATATCATTTACGTTTTTTTTTTTTTTTTTTTAATATGTGCATTAAAGTGGTGTATACTATGCTTCTTTTCTTGTAAGTCTTAAAAAATTACAAGCATTGAAAGCTATACTTGTAACAAACCAGACTTTTTAAAGACACTTAGATTTTCATGCTTTTAATTATATGTGCATGTATCTTTTCCTATTAAAGAAATATTTTTGGTCTTAAATATTTTAAGACTTCTAAATATAGATGTCCTAAATACAATATAAGGTAGTATAGATTTACATGGTTGATGTCTTGTTGATATAACTCGATATATTCAACTTTTCAGCATAGAGAGGGAGTTTATTGAGGAAATCGTTAAGGAAATCAGTAGTAGATTGGATATACAAATGAAGAGTAAAATCCCACATCTAATTGGGAGGGACGGATTTTTATATGACATACTGTCCTGGTTAAATGGAGGGTCCTCAGATACTACTGAAATTCTCACGATTTGGGGAATGGCGGGGATTGGGAAGACTTCTTTGGCAAAACATATATATGTGTTGCACCGCCATGAATTTGAAAGAAGTAGCTTTGTTGAAGACATTGAAAGACGTGGACAACAATCAAGTCTACTCCTGTTACAGAATAAGCTACTTAGAGACATCCTCAAGAAACGTAAGATTGAAGAAGATGATGTACAAAATTGCACATCTAAGATTGAGACAGCATTGTTACAAAAACGAGCATTTGTGGTTCTTGATGGAGTTGATAACTTTGAGCAAGTACATGTGTTGGTTGGAAGAGAAGGTTTTCATCCAGGAAGCAGGATCATAATAACAACCAAAGACGGGTCAATAACAGATANAGAATAAGCTACTTAGAGACATCCTCAAGAAACGTAAGATTGAAGAAGATGATGTACAAAATTGCACATCTAAGATTGAGACAGCATTGTTACAAAAACGAGCATTTGTGGTTCTTGATGGAGTTGATAACTTTGAGCAAGTACATGTGTTGGTTGGAAGAGAAGGTTTTCATCCAGGAAGCAGGATCATAATAACAACCAAAGACGGGTCAATAACAGATAAAGCATTGCTTCTAATAAAACATCCTCCGAAACATACAAAGCTTGCACTTGATGGTTTACATAGTACAGATTCACTAAGACTTTTTTGTTGGCATGCATTTGGTGGATATTCTCCCAAAGAAGGTTATGAAGAAGACGCAATACGAGCTTCAAAGTATTGTGGAGGACATCCACTAGCTCTTAAAGTTTTGGGTAGTTCTCTACTTAATGAAGACGCAGACACATGGAGCCATACATTTACGATGCTAGAGTCAAGAGAATTTCAAATCGATAATGTACACAAGGTCTTAAGAATTGGCTTTGATTCTTTGCCATCAGATTGCAAAGAATTATTTAAGCATATTGCATGTTTTTTCGTTGGAAAAGAAACAGAAGTGACTGAAGCAGTATTAAAGGACTGCGGCGTTCACCCATCGTACGGAATCAAAAAGCTCATTGAAAGATGTCTTCTCACAATTGGATTAGGAAAGGAGTTGAAGATGCATCAATTGCTTCAAGATATGGGGAGAGATATAGTTCGTCAAGAATCACCTGACAAGCCCTGGAAGCGTAGCCGAGTATGGAATCATAAGGAGTCCCTCAATATATTGCAAGAAGATAAGGTATTACAATGAATTCTTCATATTTATTCACTTGTTTGCTTGATTTATCAAAAGTTATTTATGAATAAACTCTTTTTCCTTATCTATATAACTAGGGTACAAAAAAAATTCATGGTCTTTTCTTTGACATGAAAATGTATGAGTCGTCGTCGTGTGGATCAAGTAGTGCGATTGACCACAAATTCGAAAATATTGATCTAAGCATGAAATTTGGAGTTGATCCATCATTCAATAGAGTACTGGAGTTCTCATCTTCTAGTTGCAGAAATATTGAATTGAGTACAAATGCGTTAAATAAGATGGAAAAACTAAAATTACTCCAACTTAATCATGTTAAACTCAACGGATCATTCAAGAAATTTCCAAAAGGTTTAAGAGGATTGTGTATGCATGGGTTCCAATCGGAATATATACCCTCTGACTTACCAATGGAGCACTTGGTCGCTCTTGACATGTCATTCAGCAATCTGAAAGAGCTTTGGAGGAAGCCAAAGGTATTAATTTCAAATATATTACTTTTTTTTTGTTTAATACGTGTGTTTAATACGTGACATAGCTGTTATTATTTTTCTTAATAAATGAATTAATCTCCATGTAACAGTTGCTTGGGTCGTTGAAGTATTTAAACCTGAGTTATAGTAAGCTTGTTACAGTTGGTGGGTTTAAGGAGCTACCTGCACTTGAGAGGTTGATACTTGCAAGATGTGAAAGTTTGACTCATGTGTGTGAATCAATTGGTGAATGTGATAGCCTTGTTGTTCTCAATTTGAGCTATTGCACTAAGCTTATAATTAAAAATCTTCCAATCAGCATTAGCAAGTTAAAAAATCTTACTGATCTAAGATTAGACGGTTGTGGAGCTGGCGTATTTGATAAGGAGAGGAAGCGTATGAAGTTGCGGAATGTGCATAACAAAGATGGCGTTTGGACAAATTTGCAGGTGTTTTTATCTTCCATCACAAGATTAGTACCGAATAGTCAAAAGTTGATCTCGCTTTCTTTGCCATCTTCACTAGCAACCTTGTCTCTAACAGACAATAATATATCTAGTGAATCCTTTCCAGTGGACTTCAGTAGCATGTCAATGTTGAAGAACTTATATCTAGACTGTAATCCGATTGATTCCATACCTGATTGCCTAAAAAGCCTTGGTAGGCTTGAGGTACTTAGTGTTGGAGGATGTTCTATGCTTAAGTCAGTTATATGCCCTTCAAGTACAATCAAACGTTTGTATGTTGATGACTGTGATTTACTTGAGAAAGTTACACTTCATCAAGAGATGTTAGCACGACCACTCATCTGTTGTGATAAATCAGTGTCCCTGACAGATATTGAAGGCATTCTGAAAATCCAAGATTTAGCACAAGTTGATAACAAGATAATAAGTAGTTTGGGGTGGACAGATATACATTATGTGAAAGATTATGAAGTGGAGAGTTTCAATTATTTGGTAGATTTTCACTCAAAGAAACTTCCGGTCAAGGTATTATCTCAGTCTTTGTGTTTTTCCTTTCTGTATCTCTTTATGTTTTCAAATATGCAAGAACGTCATGCAAATTGGTTTTCTATTCGCAGATGTTATACGAATTTGGAATATTCACTACATGTTTTCCTGGAAAAGAAGTTCCAAAGTGGTTTGGTCATAGAAGCAATGGGTCATCAATATCATTTACCATGCCATCAGCTTCAGCGAATAAAAGGATTGAAGGAATAAATATATGCTTTGTGCATGCATTTTCAGTTGACCGTTTGAGTAGTTCAAAAAGAATAAAAGTAAAGAATATAACAAAAGGTCGTTCCTGGGAATATCATTGTTTTATGGGTGCTACCGGATATGCTGGTGAAGAAATAGTATGGTTAAGCCATTGGATGTTTGGGAACAATGAGCTTGAAGCAGGTGATGAAGTTAGTGTTACCATACTAGAGAGAGGGTACGAACAAGATCGTGAAATGGTAACTGAGTGTGGAATGAGTCTTGTGTACAGTGATAGAGACAAAGAGAGCTTGGATCTTTTGAGTTATTATAAGTCATGGAAACATATCATTGGTCGAGATCTGTCTCCTTTTGAAGAAACATCAGGAAACTACAACTTAAACCATATTCAATTTTGTTTTAGTGCCAACATATTCAAAGGATTATTCTATTGTGACACGAGATTTAAAAAGAGCTTTGACAACGTACCTTTACTCGCATAACCCCTTCCTCAAAATTTCAACAACAAGATTTAGACACCCTAACCTAAACCTAAACCCGCCTATAAATTCAATAACAAGAAAATCACAAATACAAACAACTGGTCTCTCACTATTACCGGCCATCAGCCGCTACTATCTTCCGAAATTGACACCACCACTGATGGTGTTGTCGGCTGATGATTTTGATCGATTTGTGGTTGATTGGTTTAGGTGGGTTTGTCGGCTGATGGTTTCGGTGGATCTGTGGTTTTGGTTGATGGTTCTGGTGGGTTTGTCGGCAGTTGGCGTGCGTTTGGTGGTTTATATCTTTGTTTTCAACTGTAGTGGTCAATTATTTGTGTTTTGTTTATTACTATATATATTAAATGGGAAATAATACGACGTCGCACTAAAAACAGTACCCTTGGCCCATTTACTTCGTCAGCCCATTGTACGTGTTAGTCCATGGCCTGCATTTCCGGTTCGTTTTTCTTATACACAACACAGCCACACCCAGTCAGCCACATAAACCTAGAACATTCCCGATCACACACACACACACACACACACACAATCTTCTTCCACCCTCTACTTCTGATCCGTATAAGACGTTGAGTATTAATCCTGGTGCTTCTGAATCTGAGGTTAAAATAGCTTTTAGACAGTTGGCATTGAAGGTAATACAGTAATATTTTTCTTATGCGATTCTTATTTTTTTTATTGATTACTTTTTACGTAAAAAAGTAATTTATTTTTTGTTTGATTTGGTTTCAGTATCATCCGGATGTGTGTAGAGTAAGTGATTGTGGAGTTCAGTTTCATCAAATTAACGAAGCTTATGATGTAAGTGTTTACTTTTTGTTTTTTAAAAAAAGTTTGATTACATATAATTAGCTTTAATGTTTGGTCGTATTGCTATACTGTGATTGTAAAGTAGCTGTGAGTCTGTCACTGGATGATGATAATAAGGGGGCTACTCCGATTTGAGCTTGATTAGGGTTCGTTTGTGTTCTTGTTTTTATGAATTAGGTATGATCTCAGCCTCTCAGGTTACAGTTTGTATGTCGGAAAGGATAACGAGACCATTGTAAAATAACCTCAGTAAGTGTTTTTCATATATTAATGAAGCTAATTCATTAGCCTTTGTTTTTAGTCTATTAAATTTTTTCAGTGATTGAATTGAGTTTTCGTATTTTCATTTTGCAGGTTTGTCGTTATATTCATATGGGTTAAGGAAAGGATTTTGACAAATCTCAGATACAAACTCACTACCAAGAAAAGCCCAAAGGTACGTTGCCGTTTACCGGTATTCGCAACTAATGTCGTCCATAAATCGGACACACTATTATACGAAAAATGGTTGGGTCAGACAAGTTGCATAATGGATCAAAACGGGTAGTTTCTACGAGGATGAGTAATAGAACATTATTATATTTTCAGAATGTTCTGATTTGTGCATCTTTATTTATTTATACTATTTGTGTTGCAGGCACTTGGTAGAGCTTATTAGCTCTGGCTAATAATCCATAAACTCAAAAGCAATCCTTACCCGTCTCCCCAAAGGCTTATTGATATGCAGGTGAGTGTTATACTTATCTTTGTTATTCTACTTATGTGGATCAAAATGACCAATTGACATAAGGATTGGCTTGCGATTATAGATGTTCTGGATTTTGGTTTTTACATAAACCTATTTACTAATATTACATACTATAGGAGAGTTGCCATTGCATTCTGAAATAGATTATCCAACACGTAAAATTTTGAAACTCATTCTTGGGAGTACGTACTAAGACAATCAACTATAAGAAAATAAATTGCAGAATACACTGTTTCAAATGCTTATGTTGTTTCAAAATGCAATAGTCTGAAAACCAATTGTTTGCGTGCTTCATAATTCTACTTTTACGGATTAAAGAGGTATCAAGCACGCTTTCTGATTACCTGGTATTCGGCCTAGCTTATTTGAGTTTTTATTTGCTTACTGCATTTTTAGAAGCATATATGCAGACTTTAGTGCTTGGATGGAACATGCTAATTTTAAAGCAGGTTTGTGTCTTATAAGCCGATAATATCGGGTGTTTGGGATTGCCTTGGAGCAATTAAGGTTAATTGACGTGATTCGTTTTGGTACATCTTTGCATGAGTCCCGAATAATCGATAACCAGGTAAAATTGTTGCTTATTAAAATTGATTATCGTCTTTTAAAATAAGGTGTTTCGAGTCACGAGTTCTGTAATTATGTAAACTACTCTCAAAAGAAAGTGTGAAACACCTGTATTAAGTTGTCGATGACAGCAATATGCACTATTTCGTTATCTCCGGTGTTTGGAATTACGTATTAGCATAAATTCTTTCAGGGGTTGTTTTTTATTGCTTATTGAGACTGCTTATTTCCCGTGTTTAGGATTATGTATTAGCATAACTTCTTTAAGGGGCTATTTTAGATTTCTTATTGAGAATGCTTTGGTCTTTTGTTTCAGGCAATGTAAAGTGAAAGAGGCCAGCGGCAAGTGGGAGCAAGTTTGTTGTAATACAGGTGAGACGTATTCACGAATACAAGAGACACCAAATATTTCCCGCCTATGATATGTTGCTATAAGTCTGTTTTAAGGGGAATATGAAATTGTATTTTATAGCCTGTTATGATGGCTTTTTGGCCATGGATTGTGGTTGCATCATATAGTTTATAGAACCATATACTTTAGTTTCATTGTTTTTTATCAATTAGTTTATTTGTAAATTGTTATTTTTCAGTACCTGAAGCAATGGATATGAAATAAACGGTATAAATAATTAAAGTATTACCCTATATTCCCTTTCCTGTTTGCAGGTTTTGGCATTTGACATGGTGCCAAATATAGGTAAATCACATCCAGAATATATATAGATTAGAAACCATGCCTTCAGTCAATCCCAACACTAAATTTCTTTTCACTTAAGTCAATCCACTACTACAAACCGTTTCTTTGCTTTATTTTTCTATATATTGTTAAACTAGCTTCATAACCCGCCCGATGGGCGGGTTCGCTTCAAAATAATATAGATAATATTAAGAGGAAGAAAATAAACATTGATAAGCACAAAACATAATAAACAAAAAAGAATTTGTTTAAATAGCATGTCGGTTTTATACGTAACAATGCATATGTTGAATGTACAATACAAATAATGCTTATTCAAATCCGATATAAGACATCTTTATAAACGACATTTGTAGTGTAGTTGCAATAGTTGTCTTTATCTAATATTGCTATCAAGATCTTTAATCCTGCACTTGCTATCGAGTCAACCCTCACATATGCTACTTCCGTGGTAACCTATTTTAATCCTACAAAAAGCAACTTCATCTCTGTTTTGAGGCAGTTATGAAATCAGCCGCTAAAGAAAATAAGATGGTGTTTCATTAAACTTGGTGTTTCATATTCAAGGGGAATTAATGGCCTCTCCTTACATGTGACGGGTACATTCCCAACCTGATATACACAAAACTCATGTTGAGATTATAATATGGCTTCACTTCAACTTTGTTTAACTTTAATTATCTGACTAATAATTCCTTTAGTGCATATAACTACTACCAGTGAAGAAACAATGCATTGAATAAATGTATAGTTACCTTGTCAAGTGACATAGTGACGAAGTCGGCTACTTCTATAACAACATTAACATGTGCTTCCTTTTCGCCCTTCAACCAAACAGTACAAACGCAAATTGTATTGAACAGATTCAACATTATTTCCATCTTTGTATTTTATTTTTCATTGTAACAAATTATGACAAAACTACAGCGGGTGACCAAACTACATTGGGTCTTCTTACTTACCCTTATAAAAAACCAAAAATTTCAGTAACGGATAAACCAGGTAAATACTGTGTTGATTGGAAACACATCTGCCCAGTGTTTAAAACAAAATTTTTGTTAGGAATGACCACTTTGGTTGACTTTTGAGTTTCGATACATTTGACCCATTTCCTATTTAGCTAGAAGCTTTTTATTTCACCCATAAATATATAGCATAACCCAAAATGCAACTTAAGTAATACCAGCAATAGAATATCCTCACTTTATCTCTTGCAATCCCGGTGCCAAAAATAGAGCCAAGAAAATCACCATGAGAACACGGCTGGAAAAAAAGTTCCCTGAAATACTACAACAGATGTCAAACTTGTAACCAATAAACATTAAAATAAACATAATAGTAACATATAAAAAAGAGTGAAAAATAACTATGAAACACCTTAATCCCACCATAATGTCAGGATTGGATGTCAATACTTTTGGATGGCCAAATGATAGCAGACAACGTTTAGCCTCAGGGTAGCCTCCTTGAGCAATTGTTTCAATGCGTACACATATTTATATATTCCAAGTAAGCACCTAGAATATACTACTTGATTAACAAAGAAAGGATGAGCATCATACTAAGATTCCGATGTTGAAAGCTTATATGCAAAAAAATAGGCATACATAAATTAAATTTAATGAATTCCGAGCTTTGGATCAAGATAAATCGAATCTGGTTATAAAAATCATGTAGATTATTATCTGTTTCTTACTGTTTTACCTTTTAAATAATCAAATTTATAAGCATTCATACAATTATTAAGCATTAACAAATCCAAACACTATCACATGCATTGTGTTCTGCTTCAAACATACAATCACTATCTAAAAGCTATCCCAAACATCCCTTTATAATTCCATGATTCTTTAATCACAGCAAAAACATTATAACCACACATCTAAATACCACTTAAACACATATATCTTACATGTTCAATAATTAACCAAACCATCAAAGCATAAAAGGCCCAATACAGTTTGCACACGAGCTTCAAATAATAATTTAGCGGGTGTTTGAGTTAGCAGCTACCGTTAGCTTATTGAGCTAGCTTATGGACTTATTCACATTTGCAAAAGACACTTTTGATTAATATCTTCTTATGACCTTGAAGCCATATGATTCCAGGTTGATCAACTTATAAGACGTTTTTAGCAGGCTTATTGGCTTTTCCAAATCTGGATAAGCATGCAAGATAAGGCAATTCAAACACCACCTAAACACAAATTTATTAACCAATCTAAAAGTTATCAATAAAAGTATAAAAGGGCAAATACATTTTGTACATAAGCTGGCTTATGAACTTTTTGAATTTGTAAAAGACCATAAGATCACTTTCAACAATATTTTATTAACTTGAAGCTTATTAATAAATTTGTAATCCATTAAATTGGGCTTATTGGCTTTTCCAAATTCATATAAGCCAGCTTAATAAGCGAATCCAAACACCCCCTAAATAACCTCTCCTACATCCAATATTATAAGGTTTGAAAATTCGGCATAATAATAAAAAATGCATAAATGAGCAAATTACATTGGGTTACAAAAAAAGAAAATAGATATACCGGTTGATAGTGATAAGAAATGATCGGAAGTCAACAGTGACAATAAGATCGCCATCAACTACATTGTTCTTTGAGAAATACGTACCCAACTATGCATGAAATTTTCTCGTCACGGCTTAATGAGACAGGCGTTGAATCAACATTTGAACTTCCAACCAGAAGTAAAACCAGCTACCAACACAATAGAAAATAATGTTAAAAAGATTCATTCAAGATTAGGGCATTAGTAACATGAAACATCACTCGGTCGCAAGTAAGAGCAAGTTCTAAAGCATCATCATCTGTAAACCATTTTTGAAGTTCATCTTTTGTCTACATTATTAGTTTTCTTGTTAGTTTTCAGAAAAGGATACTAAATTTATGATCTTTTGAGCTAGTTCTAGTATTAATTCTTCATAAGAGTCAAGCAAGTAATTTTTTCTCAGAAAAATAATTTGAAAGTATCTAACTTTTGTCAAACACTTTATCAATAGTCACAAGACGTAGTAAAACACAAAATGATTTAGTGTTAAAAAGTAAAAAATGGTACTGGTAGCATGTAATAATATGTTTAGCAAACAATTGGTTGACATCAAATTCATATAATGAGAGTAGCTTACTTTATCAGTGAGCCTGCAGGACTGTGGTCTCCCTTCAAGTTTTGAGCTACAAAAGAAAATTAGCAGATATTAGAGCTACCAAAAACGTATAAAAATCAAGTTTTATATAACGAATACGCGGATGTCACTAACCCATTGCCACGAAGAACCCAACTTAGCATCAAATGCATTCCAATATCTATAAAAAAATCTTCCACCAGAATGTCTAGGATGTGGGATTCTGAAATTAGTCACAAAACTTGTACTTTGATAACCAGCTTTCTTTCTGGGATTATATTATTTAAACGGCTTATGTACATGCACATTTTTTACTACGCCGGAGATATTAAATGTTTCAAACATCAAATGCACCAACTATTCTCTAACAGCCTTTAAGAAAGACAAAATTTATTAAACTTGATATAAAAGAAACATGACAAATTGATATGATAAAAACAAATAATAAAAAAAATCCTTTATTAGCTTTTTTAGGCAATTCCCACCACAAACCTGGGATTGTAGAAACTCTGGCAATGTTGAAGAAACCACTCCTGAGAATATAACGATTATATGACGTTCAAAAGATTGTAACGAAAAAAGGATTAGATTTCCAAGAAAAAAGTGAGTATAACTAAGAACCTCAAAAGTATATTGGTATTTCATCAAACACTTGGTGTGCTAAAACTCCAATAACAAAGACGTTTCACTTCAGTTAAAGATCAAACATACCTTCAAGCAGCACAACACATTAAACGATGAATCATAAAAACCCTGTGTTTTGGATAATAATGTTTAATTATTAGAGTGAGAAGAATGATTTAAATGGAAATCAAAGATCAAACATACCTTACAATGATCCTTCATAGTTAACTCCGAATAATCAATCCCATCAGTGAGTCATCGATTCGAACTACAAAAACCATAAACCTTATTAATTACAAATCATATGAACATATGTGATTCAGTAAATGAAAATCATACAATCATGATATATGAGACTGATTTGAAAGAATGCAAATCAAGAATGTTGATTAACTCATAGGGATGTTTTCAAAATAGGATGGGATAAAGATGGAATGTTTTCAAAATTATGTTGTAGGTTATGGAATGTCAAAATCAGTTTCAAAAGGTGCCGAGATCATAGGGAGAGAATAATGGAATGTAGTTAATGATAAGAGTGTTAAACCTTCCGTATGTGTTACGTGTTTGTGTTTTGAATTGTGAGGACTTATTAAAGCATGACATGAATGCTTTGTATGTATCTAACACAAAAATCCACTTGCTCCATTGGTTGACACTCTTTTGAGTGGGATGAAAGACCCGGGTTCGAATCCCTTGATGTCTAATTTTTTAAACTAATTTCGTGATACAGTCAAATTGCCTACGTGGATGATACTGCCTAGGTGGATGATGACTCGTATTATACAGTCATCACTTTAGTGCCAAGTGGCATTTCATTCTCATGGTACAGCTTTCAAAGCATCAAGTGCAACTCATATCTTGCCTCATATATATGTAAAGATTTGAGATCAGATACGAAACTATATAGTTGCTAAAAGCATTTTATGTTTGTTTCTTTGAGATTTACGCATGATTAACCGGAAACAATAAATGATGCAGAGTGACAAGATTCCAAATAGATCTTCATGCGCTTTTATCTAAACGAGGAACAATCTTTCAAAGATCCCTAAGCAGGCAAATGAATGCATTCAAAGACAGGATGTAGAGCTATGAAGATGACCTGTAATTTGGAATTGTGTTAATGAGTTTTAAGAGCAAATGGTTACTTCCACTTAACTACCACCACATGTTCCAAGACTTTTTTAAGGAATAATATAAAAGTTTGGGTAAACTGTCGTCCCGCAATTCGTCCAAATATACCGTTCAATGACAGGCGACGTGAAACGAAGCCCCGCCGCAACGCAGTGGACCGTCGCCCAACTCGTTTATTTTCAAAGATGATACTTTATTTCTTAAGAAAAATTTCCTTTCATTTTATAGACTTTATTTCTTGTGTAAATTTTGTATTTTTTGCTTCGTTCAACTTTTCTTGCCTATTAACATGATTTTTTATTTGATTTTGAAAAAGATTATGAATAAGTAGGCCATAAAAATACGGAAGTAAAATCATACAGATAACAACTCACACTTATCATCATAGAGAAAAGTTCAATAAAAACATAAATTTTTTAAAGATACAATGAATAAATCTTTGGCATTTAGTTTTTCATAACTAAAAAAAAAAAAAAAAAAAAACTCTTTACATTTCTAAAGAAAATAAATATTTATCGTTAATTGAAACGAATAATACAAATGCCGTGAGAATTAAATCATCTTTTTATAGAGGGGCACTTCTATATAATTTTGACGAATTTTTTTTTAAACTTTTTTGGTGAGTGTTGAGATTTACGTCTGAAAAAATCGCATGTGATTTGTTATTGTGATTTATGAAATCACACATAATTTTTAAAATAACTGATGACGTGGGATTGCGACCACGCAACAGGTTTTACCTCTCAAGGGATCTTGAGAAGCTTGCAATCCTACCAGGCGGTGTACCTGGTCGGTGTAGTATAGTGTAGTGGTAAGTACGGGGGATTGATCGTTCTCTCACAGGGAATAGTGTTCGTTAGGTTAGAAAAACTACTCTAAAAGGTCTAGGGGTGAAGGAAGATTATTTTGTATTTTTATATTTTTATGAAAGCAAGTAAAATCTCGGGTTTTGGAGGAGTGGGCGGAATTAGTTGCTAGTCAACTAACCCAAAAACTACAATTGCAATTAAAAATAAAATAACTAAACTATTGTGGTTGTGAAAACTTATATGGAGACAAATGTGTTTACTTAGACTTCCTTACTCCCTAACTATCTTTTACCGGTTAATTGGTGTATGTATTACTTGCGTGGATGACGGGTGTATTCCTTAACAATTCATGGGGTGGCGTACATATCTCCCCAATTCTATGAGCTCTTATCTCCTCCTACAACGATGCGTAAAGCACCCAATCATAGGGATTGTAAACAGTGGCTCATGCGTTAAATACTACCTTAATAACCTAGTACGCATTAGTTACATGTTTCTTAAGACGTTCAAGCATGTTACCATATAGGGGTTTAGCCAGTTTTCTTAAGCCTAACATTGATGAAACATTCATCCAAGACAAGTAATAACACACCAATCAACCAATAATTAATAGTTAGGTTTCATTAGATCTAAGCAAACACAAGAAAAATCTAGCCTAGCATGTTAATTGAAAGACAAGCATAAGATATAATTAACCAACACATAGACATATTGATTAATTTAAGTGAGGACTTATCTTTAATTGAACATGAAGGATTCAAGGGTGAAAAACCCTTGAAAATACAGCCAAATTCGTCTTTAGGGTTTTTCCCAAACTTGTACCAAAAGTTCCACACTAATGAATGAAAAATAGAAAAGTATATATAGATTTTACACTCTGACGGCGTCATCTGACGCCGTCAGCTCGCCGTTATTAGGGTTCTCGGATGGCCTAGATCTACTTCTGACGCCGTCACTTGTAAATGTGCTCTGGGCCGTCACTCTTTAGCATTACACCTGACGGCCTACTTTCTCTAACACCTGACGCCGTCAGGTGTAAACATCTTGTTTTCTTCATAGGGCGTCTAGTGTAATCTGATTTTACTCCTTTGTCAATGTTGGCTGACGGTGTCACCTTGTGACTCTGACACTGTCAGGAAGGTTTTCCAGCTTCTTTTGAGACTTTGTCGTTTTCTTCACTTTTATGCACCAAAAACGTCCAAATTAGCATGTTTTCCAGAATTCTTCTCAAAAGTACCTAAAATGACTAAATGAACGATTTAGGGCAATATTTGATCACATTTACTTGAATTAGGGCTTAAATGACCCCTTAAAACGGGTACACTTTTCGTCTCATCAAATACCCTTACACTTGAGATTTGCTTGTCCTCAAGCAAATAAGCTTTTATTCCAATCAAAATATGAGTTAGGGG
>LBNU01023073.1:0-12887 GCA_014162995.1 Artemisia annua
ACTCCAAGTTTTTAATTATTCATACGAGTCGTGAAAGTAAAATGTAAAGTATGTAGAAGTTCAAGGTTAAGGGAAAAGCTTAAATTCCATTGAGTATTATTTTGGATGGGGTAGGGTAAAAGGTATGCAAAAAAAAAAACAAAATACAAAAAATACAAATACAAAAATTAGAAAAAGAAGAAAAAGAAAATCGGATACCCAATCCACAAAACCTATTTTTATTTCCTTTAAGTTATGTTTTGTTTGTTTTTTGATAGTTTAAGATTGGGAGTCTAGTTCTTGGCTTAGGCAACGCACTTTGTATTATGTAACTAAATAAGATGATTGACTAGCCACCAGTGGAACTTATCCCTTGTATCCAACCAAACCGTGTTTCATGTCCCTTAAAAACTCCCGTTATAACTTTTGAAAGCCCTCTTTTGATAGTTATCCTTACGTGCTTTACGCCCTTAGTGGGAATGGTTTGATTCCTCTTCTCAAGCCTATGGTAATTATTTATTATTTGACAAGGTAAGTGATGATATTATCCATTTTCATTTACATTTATTTTCTACAATTATCAACCAGAGATGTGAGTTATCCAAACACTACATGAAAGGTGCTAGTTATTTTCCGTGCTTTTATTTTGGTAAAGCGGAACGGACTAAACATTCCTTGTAATTACTTTTAAGTTTCGCATTAAAATGACCTCTAAACTGTTTTTTTCAATTGGGATAAAAAGGCGCATTTGCTTGAGGACAAAGCCAAATCTCAAGGTGGGTAAGGGTATTTGATGAGACAAAAATGTTCGTTTTTAGGGGTCGGTTTTGAGTCCTAATTCGTATGTTTTTTGGGTTTGGGATTTCAAACCCAAGTCGTTTCTTTTTTCCATTTTTAGTAACTTTTGAAGTGAAAAATCGCCAAAAAGAAGCATTTTTCGCGGTTTGGTCGGGATGGAAAAGTGCGGGAAAAACAACAAAAACTCAAAAAAGAACCTTGAAATTACTGAAGGGTGGACGCCGTCACCACTCTAACTAAGTGACTTGTCAGAAACAAGTGGGAAGGTCCGAAGTGGAATAAAAAGGACTCGTGACGGATCCAGAGAGTTCCGTGTGTAAATTGTGACGCGTCAAAAAAACCAAGGCGTCAGGATCGGTAACCGCAATGTATGGGAACCACGTCAATCAAAGGCCCAGGAACCCTAAATCGGGCCGAGTTGACGACGTCCCTATGGGTTGACGGCCGTTTCAGCCCGTGTTTTCTAATTATATATAGAACGTTTTTTCTTTTTTTGTTGGGAGGATTTTGAGTGAGAACCTTTTAGGGTTAAACCTAGTACGTTTTACCAGACCTTAGAGGGTATCCTAACCCCTCAACCTTGCATGTTAATCCCAAGATAAGTTCTGTTAGTTCAAAATATGGTCTATGGTTGTGTGAATATATGTTTGTGCTTGGTTTTCTTTTCAACATGGGCCTAGGCTAATTTACTTTTGTGTCTTGCTTAGATCTTAATGGAAACCTTAACTATTGATTATCATGTGATTGTAATGTTGTGATGTGGTTTGCGGGTGAATTTTCATCTACGGGTTAGGACCTTGAGGAAAACTGGGCTAAACCCCTCTATACGGTTAACAAGCTTGAACGGGCTTAAAAAGAATCACGTTGGGATCGTATGGCGTTTAACTCGATTTTAAGGTATAATTCGATGCATTAGGTGCTTATCGGTGAAGTCATGATAGGATTGCTGTGGACGGGGTATCGTCATAGAGTGAGGGTGTAGGAACTTATGAGTTAGGGACATTGGAACTGGCCACTTCCCTACTACTTTGTTAAGGAATAACAACCCGTTCATCACGCCAAACCTCCAAATACTATTACATTGGGTAAAAGATAGTTAGAGTAAATGAAAGTCTAAGTAAACATAAACTTCTCCAGCCACTGATTTTCTCAAAAACCTGGAAATAAAATACCAATAATAGTATAGTATAAAAGTAGATAACTTGGGTTAGTTGACCTAGCAACTAATTCGCCTCTCTCCACAAAAAACAAGAGAATTTTACTGCTTTCATAAAACCATAAAATACAAAAAAGAATCTTCCTCCACCCTTAAACCTAAGATAGCGTAATTGCCTTTAGGCCTAACGAAAAACACTATTCCCTGCGAGAGGAGCTATTGCAATCCCCCTAACTTGCCCACTACCCACTATACCTACAATCGCAAGGTATTACTGCCTGGTTGGGATTGGCCCAAGCTTCTGCGAATGATCTTTCTCGAGGGAAGTAAAACGTAGGCGTGGTTTGCAATCCACCGCGCAATTCAAGTTTTTTTGGCGCCGTTGCCGGGGATTCTCGAGGAAATAATAACAGGTCTAATTGTCCCCGCCCAACGGCGCCAAAACTGATGCGGCGTGGTGGCAACACGGCACTACGGTTTTACCTCTCGAGGATCCGAGAAGCTTGCCAATCCCCCCACCAGGCAGTGACCTGACCGACTGTTATATAGTGTAGTGGCAAAGTAAGCCGGATTGATCTTCTCCTTCGCAGGAATAAGTGTGTCGTTTATTGGCTAAAGGGTCTACATCTAATTCTAGGTCTAAGGTGGGAGGAAGGTCTTGTATTTTTATATTTTATGGAAAGCAGGTAAAAATCTCTGGTTTTTGGAGGAAGAGGGCGGAAATTAGTTGCTGTCAAACAACCCAATTATTCTTTTGAATATTAATTTTTGTATTTTTTTAGGTTTTTGAGAGAATCAGTGGTGGAGAGTAGTGTACTTTAGATTTTCATTAACCCCTAACTTTCCTTTTACCATGGATTAGTATGTGAGGTTTGCGTGGAGACGGGGTGTATTCCTTAAAAAATGTAGGAGTGCGTTCAATTCCTTAACTTATAATTTTCCTTACCTCCACTCTTTGACGGAATACGTCAAGCATCCTATCATGAGCTCACCGAATAGTAAACCTATGCATGAAAATACTACCCTTAAAATCGATTAACGGCACATACGATTTCACTTTTTAAAGAACGTTCAAGCTGTTTACCGTATAGGAGGTTAAGCCAGGTTTCCCAGTCTAACGTAGATGAAAACCATTCACCCACCACAACATTCACCAACATAACCAAATCACCATGATAAATCAATGAGTTTTAGTTTCATTAGATCTAAGCAAAACAAAGTAAATTAGCCTAGCCATGTTGGAGAAAGAAGAGACAAGGCAGCAAGGCATATATCACCACAACACATAGACAGTATTGTATGAATAAAGATTATCTTGGATAAAACAGCCAAGTTAGAGGGTTTAGTACCTCTAAGGTCTGTATAACCGTACTAGGTTCTAACCTAGAAAGTTCTCCATCCAAAAATTTCCTCCAAAAAAATAAGAAAAAACGTTTCGATATAATTTGAAAAACGCGGGCTTGGGACGGCGTCAGGGCCCAAATAGACAGGTTGACGGTCGTCAGGCTCGCGATTTAAGGGTTTTCCTGCACGGCCTTGAATTGCCGTGGTTTTCATAATTGCTGGTCCAGAATCTGGACCGGCCTGGTTACGGGGTCACCAATTTACACTACGACTCTGGATCGTCGATCTTTTTCCATTTTTTCTGACTTCCACTTGTTTCCTGGACGGCGGTCACTTAAGTAGGAGTGTGACGGGCGTTCACCTTCCAGTAATCTTCAAGGTCTGAGTTTTGTTGTTTTCCGCACTTTTTCACTCCGAAAATGCCCGAAAATGCTTTCTTTTGCGGATTTTTCCTTCAAAAGTACCTAAAATGAGAAAAAGAAACGACCTTTTGGGTGGGAATCCAAAATCAAAAAACATACGAATTTAGGGAACTCAACGACCCCTTAAAAACGTAACATTTTTTTCGTCTCATTCAAGCACGTAGGGGTCATAGGGTTTAGTTTTCACAAAAATGGTTATAGTCTAGGTTTAAAAATTTCCCAGTTCTCTATAACCTAGGCTCTGATACCAATCTGTAACACCCCCAAAATTCGGGTCTAGCGGAAGCATACATGCAATGGGGTGCTACGAAATCGGTATCACAACACAAGGAACAAAGAATGGTTTTTATTCATTTATATAGAATAAAAATTGTTATCAAAAGCATATAGTTTACATGCTATGAAAATAGTGCGGAAATATGCCCATAAAATAATTAAAGCGGTCCCAAATGTTCATCAGAGTCGCCTATGACCAGGCCCCTTGCCAAGCGCCTTCAAATAGTGAGCTATCGCCTTAAAACCTGAGAATACACGCTAAAGGTCAGCTTACGCTGGTGAGTCCATAGAGTTTAAGTTATAAAAACAGTTATGGACCTGAAGAGTTTAAGTGCTATATGTGACTAGAGGCAGGTATAGACATCACGATCATAATCTCAATCTCAATATCAATCAATAGTTTATCATCTTAATAAAGATGAAGGGTCATAGTGAGCAGGCCTCTCAACAGTCACTAGCCAGGTCACAGCAAGGAACCACCCGTTACTGCCCCGGATCTAGGCCGCAGCGGAGTCTATTCCAAACTAGGGTCAAAGCACCCTAGCTCTAGGTCAACTCTACTCCCGTCTAACCTTATCTAGCCAACACATGTAGCAAAACCAAGTAGTAGCAGGTCCAAGAAAATGGTTTGAGCTAGGAAGCTCTCATATATAAACCAGGTAAACACATAACGCATTTGAATATCCAAATCAAGTATATCGGTAAATCAATCAATCAATCAATCAATCAATCAAATCTTAATCAATCAAATCTTAATCAAACCGTTCACGTAATCAGATAAAAAATCATGGAGTTTAGTTAAAAGAGCATGTATTCTCCCCCAAAAATAGTTATAAAAACTGTTTAAAAGAAAGGGGGCTATGAAATCACCTTAGCCACAGCAATGCAAAGATCACGACGGACACAACTTCGCATCTAGAGCTAATCACAACGATATCCAAAGATGGGCACGACGGCATCAAGTAGTACGAACACGAGGGTACATCCTAATACGCATACGATTATCTCAAAATATAGCTCGTACAATAATAAAGTCTATAAAAGACGATGTGTCATAGTTTTCGTGGATTACTCAAATCATTACTTATAAAAAGTTAAGTATCAATGTTTTGTAAGAAAGCTTTATGTTTCGTGTGGTGTGGTAAGAAGACATAGACTCAAGATGCAACTCACGCCAAATGAACAAGACATCGACATGCAACTCACGTCAAAGAGGAATAAACATCGACATACAACTCACGCCAAAGAGAAAACGACATCAACAAGATCATGAAATATTAACAAACTCAAGTTAATTAAAGAAAATCTAGATAATGACGACAATTAACTCTTTAATATAAAATAGGTCAATCGATAAGTTTCGGTATTTACCCCATAATCCCAAATAGTTTAGAATAGTCCAATATGTTTTATAAAAATTCACCAAGTTAATAATTCAAACAAGAAAGGGTTTTAAGGATTAAATAAAACTATTCATTTTGAATTCTTTGTCGGGTTTTATAAAAATAATCTTAAAAAGATTTAGAAATAAAGTGTAAGTTTAGAAATAGGAATGTAAGTTTAGAAGAGTTTATAAATTTCGGCATGATGCATCCATTTATAAAACATTTCCAAGTCGATGTGACTTAATTAAATAAATTTTCTCAACAATATTTCCCAACAAATTAATAGAAAACTAGTAAAGAGTATTCATTGTTTATTAGACATTATTACTTATTGTATAATCGTCGCGAATCAAATATATTAAATTCGTCACAAGTCTAATATATTGTATTCGTTTCAAGTCCAATAAGTCCATATCGTCCAACGTCCAATGTCCAAATCAAATAAACATCCAATAGTTTCAATCCATTAAATATCCGCATTGTCCAATATTCGTCAAGTCGCAATCTAATATTTTTAATCCAGTTTTCATTCAACATTTATAATCTGTTAAGTATCCATTTAGTCCCATATAAATGGTAAATCCCCAAGTATTATCCGAAAAGTACCAAGGCAACCATATACCAATAAAACTAGTTAGTAAACTATATTTTGACACAACTATTAGTAACTAATCACTCATTTATACCAACACTCTCTTTATATTGTAAAGAGCACAACCCTTTTTTACCATTTTTAGACCAACTAATAATAACCAAAATGTGAGTTGACGACTAGACTCAAACCTGACCAAGACCACGGCACGAAAGAGCAAAAGCTGCTTATACAAAATAAGCAAACGAGCACAAGAATAAGCTCAAACAAACGCACCACTCATGAGTTGATTCCAATCCGAGACTAAGTAAAAATATCAACACTCCAACACATCTTAACCATAACCAAATAAATCCCAATCAAATCGAGACACAAGAAGTAAATAAGAAATCAACACTAACTCGAGACCAAAATGAGTCTCGGCCTGACTCGAACATATAACGATTCAACCAAACACCTCTTTACTCAGTTTTCATCCACACGACACCATTTCTAAATCATTTTTGTATATTAGTTTTAATCCATTTATTTCCCACCAATCTTAGTAACTCGTTTTACTGGTTTAGATCCACGAAAACATATAACAAAAATTAATAAATCGGTTAACCAAAATAAATAAGACGAGATGTGGTTTACCATACCACACGGACAACGAGAACGAGGAGAAAAGGAATTGACAGTGGTGGCATCCTTTCGAATACAACTTGAACCACCAAGCAAATGCACGAACAAACAAGCCCTTGGATCTTCTTCTTCATGATCAGTGACTGACGATGGTTGTGGTGACCTTCAGACCAGAATAAAACTGAACAAAACCTTCATCAACGCTTATAACTTTCGACCTATCCACTCAAAACAACCACAAGACAGCGAGTATAGGTGGCGGTGAATAGTGGCGGCCGAGTAGATCGGAGATAATGGCACGTGGTGTATATCAAAATGAAGGAAATGATATGAGGATTGTAGGGATGGTGGCGGTGAGTATCCACGCGAGGTGGTGTCGGAGTTTTGGCCGGATTTTGTCGCCGGAGAATGAGAGAGAGGGATGGTTGGTGTCGGCTGAGAAAGAAGAGGGAGAGGGTATTAACCCTAAAATATTACAAAGTGTATATATATAGGGGTAGGTTAGGTTTTGTAAATCACAAGGGTCATTCTGTAATTATAGTAATGTTATGGGTCCGCGNGAGTTTTGGCCGGATTTTGTCGCCGGAGAATGAGAGAGAGGGATGGTTGGTGTCGGCTGAGAAAGAAGAGGGAGAGGGTATTAACCCTAAAATATTACAAAGTGTATATATATAGGGGTAGGTTAGGTTTTGTAAATCACAAGGGTCATTCTGTAATTATAGTAAAGTTATGGGTCGGCGGTGCCGAGTTAAGTGAAGGGACCATAACTGTAATTTGTTATATCTTTCACGAAATGAGATTCGGGGCACATTTGAGCGAGTAAACGGAAGATTCATGATATAGAAATAACACTAACGCGCTTAGAATAATATTTCCGATAAAAATGAATATAAATACGTCTAGTTTCTCCAAAAATCATCCAAACTCAAAATAAATGATTTTTTCTCCGAATAGAACTTGGGCGGAATTTTGCGGGTTGTCTCAAAGTAGCTCTGCTAATTGCGTACCTTTTTTGATGGTGCACAATGATTCGTCAGTTAAATCGAGAGGCACCTTGAATCTTGAATGGGCTGTTCTTCCTGTTGGTAAAAGTAAGGAAGCAATACCAGAAGAAGCAACTGCCAAAACAATTTTGCCATGTGATCTTAAAGTAGAAATTATCGTCTTCCAAACAAAAGTTTTTCCCGTTCCTCCATGGCCATAAACAAAAAGCAGCTTCTGTTGCCGGTTATTAATTGCACTGATGACTTGTTCAAAGATCATGCGTTGGTCAGCATTTAAATGTGGCACTAATCTTTCACTCTCCCTCCTTAATAAATCCCGATTATAGGATATTTCTTCCATTATTGCCCTGTTATTTAAGATTTGTAATAAGTGAGGCGGAGGCAAATCAAAACCAAAATATTCAACCGATTTTCCATAGAAACTGAGGATCGCGTGTAACTCATACATGAGACCGCCATGTAAATCGTCGTCATTAACGTGAAGGTCTGGAATGTGTAGTATTTCTGATAATATTAGTGGAATATCTTCCGACATTGAATCTGCATGTGATTGAAGGAGTGTAACTGGATTAGAAACGTCACAAAAGATTAACATCTGATAATAAAAGTTTCTCATTTGAGATGGAGTAGCTGATAAAGAGGCTTCTTGCAGAGCTATATTCCATTCTTGATCACCTCCCAATAGACCCATTGCTTCACACGCACCTTTGTTTATTGCGTAAACGACACCGTCAACTGTACAGATATGACGGAAGGACGTTCTACCTTTCTGATGATAGAGTAATAGCTTTAAGTAAACGAAGTCTCCAGAGCTAGGATGGATGTATGCCAAACGGCCAACAGATGGTGTCGTTGTGCGCTTCCTACGCTTCCGATATTTCCCATCTTTGTACCAGACAAACTCTTTTGGAAAGTTTAGATATGTTAAGTGCCGGCCATCTTCATTATGATTGTTGTAGCTTAACCATTCAGTCAGAGTTGTTCTTTTATTATATTCATTGTCCACAATTGCCTGCAATTGTTGTTCGCTTCTAAAGGTGATTCGCTGCATATTTTGAAGGGGCACTGCGAGAAGCTGAACAGCCAGATCTCTGCTGTGTATGTTGAATCCAAGAATTTGCCAACATGCTTCGTGTGGACCAATATACCTAGCATCTTGGAAATTCTGGATTTCGTCAAAATGCAATGAGCGTTGGTTTCTGCTTGTACCAGGATCTCCAATTGTTCTTGTAATCTGAGCAGCTATCCGGTCGGTTCCTTTTGCAATGTACTTGAACAGGTACTTGATCATCATCGACCATTCACAGTATTCAACGTTGATGTGTGCATAAAAACGCATGCATAAAGAGCGGTTATGAGGAACAACATAGCCGTTGTCAAGTTCAATTCCTTGCTTAACAGTTTTGATACCTGTATTCCTTCGACGATAATGCACAAATCCTTTGTTATCAATAAACGTTGCAGGACAAAAAGGCTTTGGAAAATTTTTCTTGCAAGTATCACTACGTCGCATACATGGTGCCGACGTATTGACCAAACCACACGGGCCATGTAGCATGAATTCAGTAATGACTCTATTTCCTTCTGGATCAGTTACTGGGTTGGGTAATTAGGCAGACACATATATGTCCACATCTTCGTGCGATTGTATACGCGAACTTTCTTTGATCCATAGCAATAGATGACAGTGGGGCAGGCCTCGTTTCTGGAACTCTACCTTATATAGAACTGTATAAAAACAAAGAAAGCGTTAGTGTTTATTATTAAGAACCTGCTATAAACATTATGTATATGTATAATTGAACCGGTACCTGCTTCAACATAGCCGAAAGGCCGAGAATCTCTTAAGAATTTGACCAAATCATTTATCTTTCTTTCAAAGACGCGGTCCACAACATCGGGCCTGTCAGCAACTGTTACGTTTGGAAAGGCTTCCATATATTCTCTGATTTCAGGCTAGTTTACATTACATGTAAATATGATAAAGAAAGACGGATTCCCATGGACACGGCATATAGCAAGAACATCTAAATAGTGGCTGTACATGTAGCGAGGACCCCCTACAAATGACGAAGGAAGTATTATCCTTGAACCGACATCCCCGCCTTCACGTTCACCACGTGAGAGGGCATCATGTAGTCCTTGTAGGAACTCATTGCGAATATCATTCTGTTTTTGCCTAATGTAATCAAGCCTCGATTGTTCAATGCTACAATATGCTGTAACCACATATTGTTGGAATAATCTGCCACTCCTTGTGAGTAGGCTATAATGATTGTAATAGTCGTGAAGCTGATAGTCATAAAATTGCTTCATCGTCATCCTCTTTGGGGGGTCGGTTGTTGAAGATCGCCTATCAAATAGGAACCGGTTCAAATGGTAGCCTTCTTCGCCATAGATAAAAATTAACGGGAACTGTAGTGACATATATGAAGCGTTTAACTTGTTAACTCTCTTTGGCTGACGATTATGCTGTTCAATGACGACATCAAAATCAGTTCTTAAATCCGGCTGCTCTTGAAAAACAATTGCGCCAATCGAATCGCCATCTGGCAATTCATGTTGCCTTGAGCCAACAACACCAAATAATTGGATTTTAAATTATGGTATATCAGCTTCACGCATTTTATCACGCGCTATTCTAAAGAGTTGAACCAGTTCATTATGCTCGTCCAAGAAACCAATCAGATCTTCTATGATGTCTGCACGCAAGCTGCGTCCTGTTCTTTGAAAGTTGTATAGACAATTTGCAACTTCAGCTTCGGTGTCGTAGATGTAGAGCTGTAGGAATTTGGGAGGCGCACCTGATTCTGGACACATAGCTCCTAGCTGATGGTAAATTTGGCCAGACACTTTAAAGACGTAGGGACCTTGTCCATTGTTAACAGAATGGTCAATTTCTGCACCTAAAGATGTCATGGCAAACATCTGATTATATGCCCTAATATTTTCCATAAAATGCCGATCAGTGAAGAGTTGCTTTATATATGGTGGTTATCCAACGTGACTTTCCAATCGGACTTTTCCAGCATTGCAACATCTATGATATTCTTGTCTGCTGTAGTTGGAAGCAAGCCTTTCATCGTACCAGAAAAAGGCCTTGCAATGTTGGCATACCTGATCACAACGGCCCATACGTATGTATGTATCCGGAGGCCCTGTACATAGAACATGTAAATGAAAATGTAAGGAAAAAATATAAGAGATACAAATGAACCGTTTAGCAGCTGTAACTAAGACGGTAAAAGAATTTGGGAACCGACCTTGGCGTGATCTTGTAGGTCTAGTAGCTGTAGTACGTGGACGGTCATGTCTGATGCGCGAAGAACGCATTGAAACTAAGATGGAAAAAAAGAAACATCATCAAGGAAAATGCAAAAGAAGAAAAAAAAGAGAACACTATAACTTTGAAAAAAAATCTGCCAAACCTCGTGACTGCAGTTGTGAACGATTAGTTTGCCTATGCAAAGGATCACTGGCTGTTAACGTTGAAGATGATTCATTCAAGCAGGATGGACCTGGAGTCGTAGAAAGTTCCTGCTCCACTGTAGAAATAGGAAATCAAATAAAAGACAGGTTTTAAACATCAGATGCATAAGAAAAGTATTAAAAAAAGTAGGAAAAGTACCTGCATTAGATGAAAGACCAGTACGATTGGCATCTATTTCATGAGAATCTATCATGGAAAAATTTTCTGTACCTAAAAGACAAATAATGAACATGATAGTAAGCGTATAAAAAGTAACACTTAGGAGTGTAAAGTGAAGTAAAAAGCAATTGTAAATTACATAGGACTTGTTGTATGCTGATATCGTTTTGTCCATTTGCCCGTGACCTTCTGCTTCTGCCTTCTAGCCTGCGCTCTCTGTGGACGCGGTCGTCTTTTCCTTGGAGAATGTATAGAAGCTAAAATAGAAGAGACAAATATTGGTAAAAAGAATGGAAGTCTGAGTAAAACATAATCGAAAAAAAAGAGGTTACAGAACCTTGTGAATGTTGGTTTGAATGGTAAGCTTGCCTAGGGACCCGATCGACTATATAAATAGATTAGTAAGTTAGAAAAAAAGTTATAAAAATAAGATGCATAAGAAAAGTGGTTAAAAGAAGGGAATGACCACCTTCATTAGATAAAGGGCGACCATCGTTTATAAGTGCCTGATTACTTTCTATCATGTTAAAATCTTCCACACATGTAAGAAAAAAATGGAAAGTATTGTGAATAAATGAAAGACGATGGACAGTTTGAAAGTAAAGGAAGAAGTAAGTTCACATTACATAGCAATTTTACTTCATTCTCATTATTCGTTCCATTTAAGTTTGGTTGACATGGATTCGTTGAAGTTGCCGTTGAATTGGACCCTTCCACTAACAGTTTTTCTGAGTCACAAAGTTCATACATTTTCCTCTTGCCTTTATCTATTGAACTTGTAGTTCGTGTGGGAAATGGAATATGGCGGTCTAAAATTATAACATCTTTGTTATGTGGTTCCTGCGACGCATATTTGCCTGAAATATAGGGAAAAAAACAGTTTGAAGGCAAGAAGTGTAAAAATCTTTTCTTGCTTAGCAGTAAAAGAATCAATGCAAAGGTACCATGGGAGTTACCTGTATTTTGCGTGGCCGAAGCAGCCTCGACACTAACCGTAGGATATTGAACATGAGTAGTATGAAGTGCACAAGTTGGCTCATTGAGAAGAATAGGCGTTTGTTCATGCGTTTGACAGGATGCGACGGTTTGTGTGTGTACAGCCTCACGATTTACGGTATTAGCATTATATGTGTTTCCATTAGACGTACTTTTGTAGTTTACAGAATCCAGTAAACAACATGAACCATCTGTTTCTATGTTGCCATCTAAATGGCGGTTCATAAGATCTTGAGAACAACGCGCTGTTTGACGAAGACGGTCTCTAGTCACACGACCTCCAACTACATCACCTAACAATCCTTTTTGTTGTATGTGTACACTTTAAGGTTCAACTTCTTCAGGATCAATGCAAGTGTCCTTAGATTCTAGAGGCATAACAGACATAACCCTACGCACAACCTTTTTTTTTGTCTTCATACCGAAACTACGACATTAACCATCTACCACATTTCTTAGAGAATTGATGAGACGAAAAATGTTACGTTTTTAGGGGTCGGTTTGAGTCCTAATTCGTATGTTTTTGGTTTGGATTTCACCCAAAGTCGTTTCTTTTCTCATTTTAGGTACTTTTGAAGGGAAAATCACAAAAGAAGCATTTTCGGGCATTTTCGGAGTGAAAAACTGCGGAAAACAACAAAAACTCAAAAGACCTTAAAGAT